>VZRO01008045.1:622737-766115 GCA_013397915.1 Daphoenositta chrysoptera | reverse complement strand
GGGCCTGAGCTCGGAGCTCGACCCCGGTCCCTTCCTGAGGGCGGGGGCTGGGGGGGGAGGGTTAGGGAGAGGCCGGTCCCGGGGCCGCTCGGATGTCAGCGCAGCCTGGTGTCGCTGCCCTTCTGCCAAAGCCGGTGCGAATGGCCCCGGCCCGTCTGTGCGGGGGGATTACGGCGCGATGGCGGCGCTGCCCGGCGCAGCAGCTGGGCCCCTCGGTCGGGCTCTCCCCTCTGCTGTGCAACTTCTCTCCCGCATTGTAAGATGGCGGCGGGTCCGCCTGGCCCGGGCCCTTTCCGGGATCCTTCGCGTTCCGCAATAACGCGGCACGGACACACGGAGCAGCCGCCGCGGTGCCGCCTTCGCCCCGCGGTCGCCCCGCTCCGCCGCCCCGGGGCCCTCCGGACCCCCGGGGATCCATCGCCTGTCCGGGAATCGCTTCCCCCCGTGCCCGGCGGGAACGCGCTGCGCGCCGCCGCCTCCCCCCCGTTGCACAATCGGAGCCGGGTGGAGCAACTTCGCGGCGGCTAACTCGGAAAAAATGCCGAGGTGATGAAAGTTTGTTGGTTTGGCTTTGGTTGTTCTTTTTCGGTTGGTGTTGTTTTTTTTTGTTTGTTTTTTTGTTGTTGTTGTTGGTGGTGTTTTTTTGGGTTTTTTTGTGGTGGTTGTTTTTTATTAAAGCTCTCCCAGGGTGAGAAGGCTTCCGGCGTGAGGTAGCGCCTGGGTAGGTTTAGGTATTCTCGGCAGGTCTGGGAATTGCTGGGATGTAATGGCAAAACGCGATGGGGAACGCAGCGGCGTTACCGGGAAGTCGCTGTTGGTCTGTGCTACTTCCTACGCGAGCTACGTGGAGCATTTACGTGTTTCAAGAGCTCAGAGGAGTTTCTTGGTCATCTCATAGCCTGCCAAGATGGCAGAACGTCAATGTGTCCTGAAATCGGCGAATTTCGGTGCACAAAACACCTTTTGTAGGCAGTGTGTAAACTTTATGCCGCCTATTAGTCTGGCTTTAATTTCACGCAGTGCTTGTATTTTAGACAAAACGAGGGTTTTATTATAATGATTTTAGTGAATGGATAGTACTGTTATCCTCGAAAATTTTAAATCTATTCTGGATAGCTAGCTGAATGGATTGTCTTTGAATTATGGCTATGCTCTGGCAAGAATTTCAAAACAATTCCTTTTGAATCTGCCATGAGAACTTGTTCCCTGTATTAGTGGATGATATCACTTGAGTTGAAACACAGCTAGGATACTCCCTGGCATGCTTCGTCATCAACTCGTGCTTATGAAACACGTTCAGGCGCTGCAGGTAAGAATTTATTGTCAAATGTAAACCAAGACAAACCCCCACTTATGTAGTAATCTGGTGGTCAGAACCTGAAAACGATTCAGCGTGACTCTGGAACCAATAAGTCATCTCTCTGACTTCAAGGTTTTGGCCTGTTGTGTACAGTCTCTTGTCCTATATTGGTCCTTGCACTATTGCACTGTGTTGTAGCAAGGTTCTTCCTTTACCTGTTGCAAGAGTTTAGGATTGGGAAGATAGTTGAGTTAGGGTTTTTTCTTTTTGCCTTTTTTTTTTGTATGTGGGTTTGGGTTTTTCTAATCAGTTTAATCACACCACACTCCGAGATACACTTCCAAATTCACATAGAGTATGCAGTATTTATTTTTGTATTTGCAAGTCTGGAAGGTGAACTTTATTTCTAGACTGAAATCATTCTTTGCACGTTGCTTTATTTCCAGTACTGGTTTCCAGTACAAATGTTTACTGGGGCTGATGCTGACATAAAAAAATAGCAGGGCCAGTTCTGTAACAAAATGGTTGTAAATGTAATTTTAATCTTGTCAACCAGTAAAGCCCAGAAAGAATGGCGTTGTCACCGGTAAGCTGGGATTCCCTGTCTTCCAACTGTAAGATGACAGATTAGACCTTAGAACTCTGCTTCCTTGTAGTATGTTGTTGGCAGTAGATGAGAACAGGTTAAAGAGAAACCAGGACCTCAGAACACTCTAATCGCATATAGCTGATGTAGTTTGTGTTATTACTTGTCAGGGCTGGAATTGATTGTCTCCTGCAGCAGATAACATCCTGAATGTACCAGTGAAGGTATTTTCAGTCTGTTTGGCTGACTCCCTCTTTGTGGACATGACGTATCAAGCAAAATAACATTCTTAGTTATATTGGGTAAACTAGACTTCGAGACTCTGTTAGTGTGTGTACCTTTAATCTGAAGTATGTTAAACATTCAGAATACAACCCCTCTTAAGACTGGCAAATTCTACTTCTGATTTGAAAATGAAAGTAAATGTGTTGGGTTGTCTGCTTCTAGAACACCCTGTATAAAGCACCCCCCAAACTGAAGTAGTTGTCAGGTACATAGCCAGTTCCAGAAAGATTCTTGTTATGCTGGAGCTTGTCATGGCATCAGTACCATCTGCTCTGAGGGCAGCTTGTGTTCGGTTGGCAAAACTCTATCCTTGATGTGGCTCAGTGTGCAGTTTTATGAAAACAAGCAAGTTCTTTTACCATGGAATAATGTGAACCTGCATCTTAAAATTGAGTGTTTTCTTTCCTGAGGGTGAAATTTTTCCCTATTTTTTTTTCCAATTGTTAAGAAATTCGTGGTGATTTATGAGCTTGTATCCAAATGCTTGGTACATGCTGTGGCACATTGTCTTGGTCTGAAGTGTCAATGGTGCCTGCTAAAAACACATCCTGTAATTGCTGCAGCATGCTGGTGCTTCCGCTTCAAATGATGATGATCCGGTAGCAGGGAAGCATTTATGTAGGAGCAGGGAATCAGGAGTGTGTAAAATTTGGAAAACTTGGAAATGTGACATTGATACACATCCGTTTTATCACTGCTATACGCATCCATTAAAGTGAGGTAATATAAGTGGCCTAAGTAATCTTGATAGGCTAAAAATAGAATTAATACAGGAGATGTATGCATGAAATGTCTCATCTGTATAATCCTTAAGAAAGCTTGTGCCTGCTGTGTTTTATGGCCATTTGATTAGGCATAGCACAAGCCAGCATCATTATATTGGAATAATTTATTAGAAAATCTTAAGTGGAGTTGGCATCCTGAAAGCTAAAGGCTGAAGGTGGTAAAACCATTTATTGCTACTTAAGTACAGATAGAAGGCTTCCATTGACAGTGGTAGAGTGGAGACCTAATAACTATTTTCCTCAGGCTATAGCCTCCAGCACTGTTCCTAGATGTATAATTAATTGCAACTTTAACCCCCCTTCTCCAGATGCTCATAGTAAGAAATGCTGCTAACCCTGGAAATACAGTATTTTTCAGAGATTGGGTGTAATATGCATCAGTTAGGATTAAATGGAAGTCTGCATTAGTTTAACCAAAGTTGAAGAGTTACAAAGCCTGCTTATTACTTTATTTTTAAACTGCTGCTTTTTTTCTTTCGAACTTGGTTTGAATTTTAAAAAAAAATCTATATAAAGCTGGTTGGAATTAAGTTTTCTTCTCTGGATGAAACCCACAACACTTTTGCGGGCAGTTTTGGATTTTGTTTGCTGGGTTTTTTCAAAATAGTTGAATAACTTGAAGTTACGTGATTGAACTCATGCTTTGAATGAATGTCTAGAAATAAATCTGGATTTGTGTGTTTAGGGGCTCAGAAAGTTAAGATTAGCTAGCTAATGAAATTCAGTTGATGTAAGCTTAGTTGAAATGCTTTGAACTTTTGTAAATGCTCTCACTATGTATTGAATTAGCTTTTTTGCTGTAATTTCACCTTAACTATTGTGAATATCCAGGGCTAGACTAAGCCCTGCCTCGGGTAGGTAATTTGGCGCAACTGTTGCACTTGGTGGTTAGAAGGGTCACATTGAGCCAGAAGGTTGGTTTTTAAGTCATTATATTGCACTAATGGAGTTGGGGAAGCCCCAGTATTGAAGAACTTAAATGCTTTTTAAAAGTCAGAATAAAATACTTAGCTTTAGATGAAAGCTGTCATCACGTAAATTCTGTTCAAGATTAGGCTTATCCAAGTAGAAGTGACATTTCTACTATGAAATTAATATCATTAAAATGAAAAGAATGTTTCTAATTGGGTGTGTTTGGTACTCTGTATTGAAGACCAGCATGTATTCATAAAGTATTGGATGTATTTTAAGAATTGGTCATATTTTTATTAGAGAGGACAACTGGTGCTTCCTTAGCTAGAAAGTTTGGACTGCTGTAACTTAAAGATTTCTCTTGTTAATTGAACATAGTGCTTGTGAAACAAGTTCCCAATCAGCATAGAACTTTAAATGTGTGCATTGGAGTGGGAAGAGAATGGGGACTGTTATCTCACTTAAGTGATTTACAGAACTTCAGAGGTCAGTATTCCATTAGATGGGTACTTCTTGCATACTTGAAAAAGAGTCCTCCAGTAGATCAAAAATTTAGGTGTGATAATCTATAAAAGGTTGGCCAGCTCTTACGATGTTAATGATCATTCCAGTTTTTAGAGATCTGGTTTTGAAAGTAAGTCTGTGGTTTTGCTATTATTCCTGGTGTGAGTTTCTTCTACAGGCTTGATGTGGAACTCCAAAGAACGAGCTCCCTTCAGCTTCCTGCCCAGTCTGTAACCAGTTCTGAGGCTTTTCTCTGAGCTCACAGTTAGTGGGTAAGGGAGTGGAGAAGGATGTAAACAGCTGTAAGCAGCAGCTGTTGGATACTGAGCAGTGAACTGCCTCTTGCCAAAGGCATCTCTCTGTTCCTTGTGGAGGCCAGTTCCAGCCTGGTATTATCTCCTACCCAGGGATGTGTTCTCTGCATCCACTGGGTTGAACTGTTGGAGGAGAGAGAGGATGGAGGTTCTTAACCTTCTCTGAGATGTCAAGTGACAGCTGGTAAGGAGGAGTGGGAAAGAGTTGAGCTTTTGTGTCATTCAGATTAGGGCATTGATACATCATCCCTGATAAATCTTTCTGTTGCAAATATGAAGGTTTTTCCACTTTAACTGTCTGCCCTGTATTCTTGTGTAGGTCCCTCCCCTGCGCATCAGAACTCGCAGATGGGAACTTGCAGTCTGCACTTAAGCGTTAGGTCTGATCTCTCAGAATAAGCTGACTTTTGTTGATGCTTTTAGGCTAAGATGCTATAACTTACATTGGAAAGGCTGAGTTACAGACATTCTTTCCTGTGATTGATTCGATGTAGTAACCTGACAGTAGAATATGCAGAAAAAAATTAAGAAATGACAGCAGCAGTGTGAATGTGTGTGTGCATGTGTATATATATATATAACTGCAGTCACAAGTGCATTTTTAAATGTGGTTGCTTTTTGTCAAGTTGTTTTTATCAGAAGGGAGTCTTAAACTCTGTCGAGTTGTACATGCTTGACAGTTTTGTAAACTTTGGAATATAAATTTAATGCCTCAAACTCTAAATGGAAAATGCAGGAGATTAAAAAACCTGACAAAACCACTTTCTCTTCACTGGTCTTCTACAGGGCACTGATCTGATAAAATTTGTAGTTGTGTTGGGGAAGCTTTGCCAAAAAAATTAGTTAAAATTATATTCACAAGTTTAAATTGGTGTTTATCCCTTTGGCAAGTCTTTGTAAAACACTTGGATGTAGACAAGGTTTAATACTTGAAAATAGAGCATTGCAGGATTAAGGACTGAAAGCTAAATAGGTAGAGGGATTTTTACCAACAGTAAACTTCAGTATTAAATTTTTCTGTGAAGCATTTGTTCTGAACCTCATCCCTTTGAGACGTGTGATACAATAGACATCTTCAAGATCTCCTGTAGTTTTTTCCACTGTAATTGTGATGGGTTTTTACTCTGGTCTTAAGAAAGCAAGATGGGAGGATTGTGCACTGCTTTGCAAATGTTACGGCCCAGTAGAAAAGGAAGGTGACCAACATTTAAACCTTTCCACAAGCATGTGGACATCAGAGTTGCAAGCTGAACTGAGTGCAGGTGCTGAAGTGCTTTAGGTCTTTCTGATGGGAAGGCATGAAGATTGTGTTAAATGCTCAGTTAATTCATAGTGAGCTTTATCTGTAAGCTAGCGTTATGTTGGCCGGGTGTTCATCACCTCTGTGAGCTCTTCTGAGTTTCTAATAAATAGAAATAAGTGCACTGCTCTAAGGCAATACTTCTCAACCTTTGTTGGCCTATTTGAGTAGTAATGTCAGAAAATTCTCTTAAATCAGATAAATGCAAGTTTGGTTTTCCTTTTAGCCTTAGTTTTAGGGTTTTTTTGCCTTGAATAATATAGGAGGATCTCCTGAATTACAATTTGTAATTTACAATTACAATGAGCAATGACCCCCTTTCACTCCCCTACTTCAGGATGAAGTCTGTTTATAAAGATGCTTTTAAACTTTTTTAACTTTTTCCTCATTTATTTATTAAGATCTTTCTGTACATCACTATTCTCTAGATAGCTGAGGTGAAACTCAACTGTAAGGGCAGTTGCACTCCAGACAGTTTTGTGGTTTGTTTTGGTGGTGGTTGGTTTGGTTTTTTAACACTTTTGTCTTGGTGTGAGCTGATTTTGTGTGTAACTGTACCTAATCCTATAGACAGGCCCTTAGAACGATTATGAAGGGTAGTTACACAAATAGCATAATATGGTATGGTAATTGTATGCTGTTGCTAAGGCAGTGTAGTCAATGCCACATAGTTGTGTCCATAGAATAAACCCCTATGGTATATTGTAATAACTTCCACATGCATCTTTGTATTTATACAAAATATGGATTGGTGAAAGTCAAGACAGTTTTTTTAAAGGAGAGCTGATTTTCAGAGTTTGTTAGGTTAATTAATTAATTTCAGAATAATATATGAAGCTACTTCTTAACAGTTAATTCACCATGCTGATTACAGAAATGGTATTACTTGTTAGAATACTAATTTGATAACTTTCTGTTACACCGTCCTCACTTTTTTGAGAATATGGAGAATTCTTTTAGCTTTTCAGAAAGTGCAGGCTGACTAATGTTGTGCCCCATTGAGGCCACTCGTCATTTCTACAAAAACTTCTCCTGTACACTGCCAGTCTCCAAAGTTGTTGTTTGTGTAGTCTTGGAAAGAAAGCCCTGGGAGTCTTCTGTCACAGGGAGCACAGGCTGTACAGATGCTGCTTCTGGTTAAGTGTCAAATGCTGGTGGCTGAGGTTCTGCTCTAAGTTACTGTGCCCTGGACAAGCTGAGCGGGGGCAGCGTGTTGGGAGGCTCTTGCATAATGCTGCCAAGCTCCAGCATCTAAGGAACATTAAGCCAGCATTTGTGTGCAGATGTCTAGCACAATGCCCAAATCGCATTTCTGAGAGGTAGCCATCAGAGCAGAGTGCCGTACTTTGAGTATAAACTTCTTTTCAGCTGCATCAGTTTACATTTGTCTGTACTGAATTTCATCTGTCCCTTTGTTTCCCAGTCATTCTGTTTCATTTAGCAAGGTGCATCTTGATGTTTCTCGTGTGGCCTGTTCATACTAGTTACCCTGTTCTCTGAGGGCTGCATTGTCGTCCTGGTTTACAGAATCAAAGATCGCTGTGGTTCTTGCAGGAAAAAACTCCCAAGGGAAGAGCATGCTAAGTTTCAGTGTGGGATATTCAAAAGCTTGGCAATGGTAGAATTAAAATACTCAACTATCACTTAATGGCTCGGTAGTTAACCAGTGCTTCACTTCACGCTTTCCCCTCCAATGTACTTTAGTTAATGTAGACAGTCCTCATTCTACACCGAGCATTGGAGTGTTTTAGTAAGCTCTGCTATTTTCAGGGTATGGTAATTGCTACAATACTTCAGAATTTATGTGTGTAAAGCAACCAGATTTTCTTCATCTTGAGTAAGACAGCTTCTGTGGTTTTGGTTACTTTAGGAGAAACAAACTGTACTTTTGAATTGAAAGCACAGTTACAGGTGTGTAGTTGCTACCTTTTTTTTTTTAAGTTTGTTCTGAAAGCCTCTAGGGAGTGACCAGGAAAGCAAAGTCTGTAACTGCATTCCTTTTCCAGTTGGAACTGTCCAACTGCTCTGCAAAACATTGGAATGAACAGAGAGCCATTTTAGTTGCAGTGACTCTGAAATTTCCTGTAAACCATTACCTGCATTGTACACCTTCCAGATTTCAGAAGAGATGAGAACAGCTCTAGACAATACTCTCATTCACAAACGGCTTGTCTACCGAAAGGCAGGCTCTTTGAAGAGGTAGAAGGTAGTCACCTGAGTAGTTTGTGTCACAGTCCAAGTACATCGAGTGACTTCATTACAGTGGCACAGCAGTCTGGCATTTCCTTCCTTGAGTGCAAGGCTTAAAACATGAATATTTCTATGTTTGTCTTTTATTATACCACGAAGGTATTATGGCTAGATATTGTACAGACAATATGTGGGATGTAGGCTGAAAAATCCAGTACTAAGGACTGAAGGGACAACCATGAAAAATAGAAGCAGAATAGTCAAAATAGGGAAAATCACAACTGTTAGATTCCTAGTTATTTTTTGGGTTTCTTAAAAACCTTTCTGTGTTTTGTCCTTGCTGTTTTGTGACTGCTTTTCATGTGTTTTCTTTGCAGAGTTGCTCTAATGACCTTCTTTAATCAAGAGGGACCTACATCTTTCTGTATCTTGCACTGCCATTACACATTGCTTTTATCTATTTATTGTTACCCAAAAGGCCAGCTTGTTTGAAACTGATAATTTTGTGCTGGTTACATTTGTTTTGTGATGTGTTACGCCATTGCTTTCTTACTCAGCTTAGAAATCCACATTCAGTGTGCTTTCAAACTGTTATTTTCTGCTTCCAGGTGTAATTAATTTCCATGCTGAAACGAATGTTTCAAATGCAGGTGTGTGGGATGAGGCAGTAGTTCTTTGCTGCTTGACACTTCCTAATCTTCAAACAGGCTTAAATGTTCTTCCCCTCCCTTTATAGCTGCTTCCAATCCTTCCTTCTTTTTTAAAGCTGTTTTCAGCTGTGAGCTAATGAGTAAGACTAATGCACTGATGAATTTTTGGTTGCCTAGAGTTTGAAATACCCTGTTGGACGCATCATTAGACAAGCAGTCAAGTTAATAAATATTGATTTGTTTTTTTTTTTTTTTTTTTTTTTTTTGATTGGCCCAAGTGTTCTTTTTTCTCTTTGTTGTTTTTTGGTTGGATTGTTTTTTACGGGGGAGGGTGGGTTGGTTTTTTGTATGTGTGTGTTATAGGTTGTTGTTTGGAGATTTTTTGTATTGTGGTTTGTTGATTTTTTTTTTCTTTTTTAACTTCTGATTTAACTGCATATCACTTGTCATGCCTTCCAAGTTATTTTCTGGAAATGTAAAGCAAATTAATCCCTCTATGCATTCTTGACTACAACCCAGAAAGCTGCAATATGTGATTTTAACAAATATGTGTGTTACAAACTAATATTAAATGTAAATGATTTAAGACCTGCGGAAGACAATCTTCAGTCATTCTGGTGGGAGTGATCTTCTGTCACTCTGTGTTTAAGTCAGCTGTTACTATCATTAAAATTAAGGCCTGGCTATTTCCAGCTTAAACTAAAAAAATGTTGTAGTGCCACAGGGACTATGGAGTCTGACAAATGGGAAGAAAAGAAGCTGGTGCAGGTGCTGCATTATTTGGTACCTTGCAAGAAGGCAGCTTGGTAGACACCAGGCTGTCATTTCTTACAGAATTTTCTGGGAACTGAAAACTTCTGAGTTTTGGCTCATGCATATTTGGATGAGATACCCTTTGTCATTCTTTAAAGTTTCTTCATTCTTTAAATGGCTTCTGTAATCTTTTAAATAGCTGATGGAGGGGAGTTGTTTGAGGGATTTTTTTCGCAGCTTTTCCATCTAGAAAAGAAAGATACTTCGGGTTTTATTATAGGATGATAGTCCTGCTTTCGCACTCACATATCAAAGTTTTGAATCCTTGCTTGAAGCTTAAGCCATATTTTCTATGTTAATTATGATTATATTGCTGCAAAACAAGAAGGTAAGTTAGCTTTTTTGTAAGTTTTTTTTTCTTGAAAGTACTGGTTTGGGGTTTTTTTGTTAGCTTTCTAATAAATGTGTAAGGAAAGAGAAGCAAGGAGATAAAAAATGAGGCTGTTTCACCAATGAAACTGAATCGTGCTAGAAACTTAATACGAAACTGGCAGAAGACAATGGTGCTGAATTTGTGTTGGAGCAGATCTGTCTGCTGCAGCAATGGGTTCTGCTGCTCTGTTTCTCTCCGTTTCCCAAAACTGTTGCAGAATTGTACATGTATTGCTCCTTGTCTGTGTTACGTCGGTGTTGTCCTCTAACCAGTAGCATTGGTGCTTACTCTTTTAACATTGTTCTGATCTGTAAAATGCTGAGTGACTAATCATCCTTGTGGCGAGGTAGAAACTATCACAACTTTATATTTGGAAACTGGGACACAGAAATGGTGACATGCTGGAGCTGCACCGGAAACCTCTGGCAGTGACAGAGGCTGCTGGTCACGGTTGTAATTTAAGACTAATCCTTTCCGATAGGTGCATCGCATGTCGCTCCTCACCAAATTTGGTTTATTGTTTCTATGTAAAGTCTTTCACATTTGCTGCTTGGGAGTTTTGTTTTGGTTTTTCTTTTAAGCCACCTCTCAAGTGAAAAACTGAAACAACTGATTCCAGGAAAATGTGGGTTCTACTTTGGGCATTTTTAAGAAAATTTGGGATGTAGCTTAATACCCCTTAAGAAAGGGAAAGCACTACTGAAACCATGTTAACAGAAAGAAGCAAAGTTGGAGAAGTAGGTATAGCAGTAGAAGGAATATGAGAAACAGAAAGCTCTTATATGTAGAAATATTACATATTAAATATTTATTTGTTATAGAATCGTCACTCCTGATTGCTAAGCTGAGAAAGTAAGTAGGTTTGTATTTATATTGCTGAGTGGGAAGCTTTAAAAAAAAAAAAGCTCCTTCCTTTCCTTGAACAAAATGCTTCAGCTGTACTCCGCATCTCACAGCCCTCGTGCCTCTGCTTGTTCAGTTTCCAGTTATTCCAGTTTGCCTGTTGGATTCAGTAGAGTTGAGTTGTAGCTTTCAGAAGGAGGTGCTTTTTGAAGTTACTCAGAACTTTCCACTCCCTTGTTGCAGAAAGCGTCCCCTCTTTGTGTGGATGTGAAGTGTCACTCACTTAACAGGGAGATGGAGTAGGTCTGGTATTGCTGTGAACCAAGGTTTGCTTCATGTTCGCCCAAGCACTTCCCCAGCCCTTCACACTCTGCTGAAGCGAACAGCTTTGCTACAAACTTTTCTGACCATAGTACCCCAGAGAGGCAAATACAAGAGCATGTGCCACCTCAGCTTTTTTTCCCCCCAAATTTAGTGGGTGAATTACTTGCTCTGTGGGAGAAATGCCAACTGATGTATCATTTGTTCCCAAAATTATCTGTATATTGAACCACCTTGATTAGCACAATTAAGGTTTTTTTTTACTGAAGTGTTTTAGACCAGACCAAACTTTAGTCCTTTCATTAATGAAGGTCACTACTACTTTGTTATCTCGAACAGTTCAAGCAGTTAAAAGGAGAAATTCTGTGTAGACATAAATATTGAAATTACTGGAGTCTGGAATATTGGAAGTAGTTTTTTTCAGCTTTTAAATTATTTTTAGCATTACCAAAGGGTTTTTTGCACAGATGTTTCACTGGAACTTACTAAATTTAATGTATGTCTTCCATCTGCAATTACTTTTCCTGGTTGAATTACTGATGTTGAATTACTAATTTTCCTGCTCTGGTAGAATACCTATTTTTATCTTGAGTACTGAATTCTTGTTTCTCTGAAGATACTAGTACCTTTTGAAGAGCTCTCTAGTCTAATGCATATATCTCTGACAGTCCACTGTATGCTGATCTTTTCTCATCCTTGTCTTCGTGCTACACAATTTTATATTTTCATAAATGGCATGAAGAGCCTTTTCGTAGTTCTTAGTCCCTGTGATAGTTTAAAAAAAACCTTGAGGATCTAAATGTTCTTCCACTATTAAATCAATCCAGTAATAACTGTACAACTGTATTAAAATAATATTTGTGTCTTTCTATTTATTCAATTGTTACAGCTTACTTTAAGGGATGTGATATCTTTTTTCCTCTCAGATTTTAGAAATGATTGATCATTCCTAGAACTGGAAAATACATTTTGATAAGAAATAAGCCTGACTAATAAAACCTGATGTATTTGTTAAATGGGGAAAAAATGCTCTGAAAATTTAAAAAACCCCTTACTTTCAGAAGCTTCTTCTTCATTTATTGTTTGCCTTTACATAGATAACATAAATCTAACTTGGCAAACTTTTTGAAGGGTAATGAACAACATAAGGACCTAGTAAGTGATATTAAATGGCAGAAATCAGTCTATCACAAGGCCCCCCAGTAATATCTGGAGAATGTAGCAAGATGCATTCTAAAGGCATTTACTGTGATGATCTGGAAAGAGCTGTTGCCCACACTTCTACAAACAGCAGCAGTAAAATAAATTGTACTATTAACTTCATTGTGCCGTTGCCTATCAAAACTGATATGGTTTCATTTTGTAAAACAGTCTGATGCCAGTGCAAACCAGAAATTCTATTATTTGGAAAATTCATCAGAATTAACACGTGTAGGGAGGGGAAATCTGAGACTAAATTTTCTCAGTGTTTTGAGGGAAGGGGATTGGTGTGGGCTTTTGGTGGTGTGGTTTTGTTGTTTGGTGGGGGATGTTTGTTCGTTTGTGATTGGGGGTTTTTTAGTGTATGGACTTGGATGTGTTGAAGGGGTGTTACTCTTTCTGTGTTTGCAGGAGCTATCATCTTACAAAAGAACAAGGTGTTCATGTTAGAAGAAACATAAGTTGGGGCTTTTTTCCTCATTTTGTGTTGGCTTGTACTTAGTAAATTTTTATGAAATGCAGAATTTGTGAAACTTTAAGGATGTACATTAGGATCTTCCCAGGCAAGAGTTAGCCGTCTGGTCCAAATACGCATACAATTCCAGCATAATATGTATGTCTGACAGAGTTCTTGGTTTAATGGCTTGTATAGACTTGCAGGAAAAAAAAAAAAACTTGTGTGAAACTGTTAATATATAAAAGAGGGGCTGAATATTTTGCCTTTTCTCAAGACTTCTAGATACCTTGACAAGTGCAGATTTATTTATAGAAGCTCTTGAAGCCCTTTTTAGAGTCAAAGGAGAGCAGGGGAGAAAGAAGGTGGTTGCTACATGCTTTAACTGAAAGTGTAAATGTAATTTTAAGACACCATTCAAACAAATTACTTGTGGAGCATTAAAACAGTTTAATGCAGAGCTTCTTTGTTTCATCACAGCGGTATTGTTACTGCACAAGGAAACCTCCATCTGAAGTTTCTGTTTCCATTCCTCTCTAATGGGGGAGGGAGAGAACAGTTTCTGCAGCTCAGTAATTTTTAATTTTAAAGGCATAATTGTCTTAAATGTGAAGTTTAAAATAAAAAATACAGATATTTTGCCTGATTTCAGCACTTGTCAGCCTCTTGAATTTTCCTGTCTGTTTTGATCTTTGCCAGATAGATCCCTGATTCAGGTAGCGGGTAAAGTGAGACCAAGTTTCAATGGGTTTTTTCTTTGTGTTCTTAGTTCTAATGTCAAATGTTACATACAGAATGCTTCCTGTTTCATGAAGACTCATCAACAATTTTCTCTCCTTACATTTAAGGCTTCTCTAGCTAAGACTGAGTCCTTGTAAATCTCAATCAAAAGTGGTTAGACTTCGCCAGTGTAAGGCTTTGTGTCCTGCTTCTTTCTTCAGCAGGAGTGTTTTCACAGTAGTGACATACATGTACTTGGAAAAGCACAGTCATTGTAGCTGTTCACCTTCATAGCTGGTTTCAGTGCTCCGTTGTCTATTATAGACATTTTTGATACTGATGTAGTGGTTCTTCGAGTTGTTAATTGCACATCCTTCTGTGTTTGTACACCGAAAAACTGGTAAAGGTTTTTGCTAGACATGAAGTGAAAATTACTCTTTTTGTTTGTTTGTTTTCTTAAAGGAACTTAGTGACTTAGCCCGTGATCCTCCAGCACAGTGTTCAGCAGGTCCCGTTGGAGATGACAGTAAGTAACTTCAAGTTTTATATTTTGGTTTGCTGACTCAAAGCATATCATGCCTAGATAATAATGCGGAGTTTTTCTTTTGTAGTGTTTCATTGGCAAGCCACAATTATGGGACCTGTAAGTATTCTAATTCTTGTGATGTAATATTAAATGAGTAGTTCCTACTGAGGAGAAAACTGTGGGGTTTTTGGTTTACTTCTGTTAACTCCTTTAGCCAGCTTAAGTTCTAGAGGTGCTCATTACGGTAAAGGAAAATGAGGGAGGGGAAAAAACTCACAGTTATTTTGTTGCAATGTTTTTATGAGGACATGTGTTTCAGCTGAAATAATCTGTAGAGCAATGTTAGGTATTATCACTTAATATCTAGAAATTTTGTTTGCATTTAACTTTTTCTAAAGCTTTAATCTAGGATGAACTTTGTACTAGGAGCTGGTACTAATGTCAGGAATTAGTTGGGATGTTTTTGTGCGGATCTTAAAACTGAATCCTTATTTGGTCTGGTGTTGTAATGCTGAGATCTTGAATACTTGAAGGAATAGAAGGGGAAAAAATCACTGAAATGTGAGGTTTCAGTTACGACTGGAGGAGAAAAGTCAGTGTTAAATGTTCAGTAAGCATCTGAAACCTGAATGTGACTTTTTCCTCATTAGGGAAGCCAAACGTTTGCTTTTGTTGAAAACAACCTGTAAGCACTTCACATGTGGAGTTTTCAGGCTGCTTATCTGTATTTAAAAGACAAAACCTTCTGTAACTTGTGAACACAAGCCTTTGGTGAGGCTACAAAGTAGGAATTAAATATCAGTGATGCTGAATGACCCTGGCTTTATATATTATCTACAAGTGTGTTATTTAGGAGATGGCTATTAAAAGTCCGCTGGACTGGAAAAACGTCTCTTCATCCCTAAGTACCTGGTCCTCCTTGATTGTAACTAGGTACCTCCAAAAGATAGAATTGTTCAATAGCTATATTCGTGCTTAAAGGGCAAGGAGTTTCGTGCACTGCACTGAGTATGATGATTCCATGTGGCTGCATGGTCATGAGGTATAAAGCATTGGTTGAATTTAAATTTGGATTATTATTTTTAGTTTTCCCTTCTGGTTTAATAATGTACAGCTCCTTTTTTCCCCATGTGGTTTTTGTGGTGTCAGAAGGTCTGCGTTCCTATTTCCAGATTGGGCAGTATCCTGACAGAAGTGTGTCAGCAGCGTGGTGCTTGTAGTTCTGGTGCTGCTCTGGTGCTGCCTTTAATAACAGACAGGGATTTTAGAACCAATCGGGTCTTCTACCTCTGCAATAGGATAGTGTGAGAGCTTGCATTGGTTTAACACATTCTAAGGAGGAGTTTCTGTAATTGATAAAATGTATCCTCAGAATATGTCCAATAAAAGGGTTGGTATTTTTTTGGCTTCTCAAGGCCTCCCTCATATGTTATCTGTTGACCAAATACAGTAGGTTATATCTTGATCACTAGGTTTCATCAGAGACAGGATAGGGTATAACCTACATTTTGAGGGTTTGAGTCCCCTGTCTTGTGTTGCAGATTTTCATTTTCTGGTATTTAGCTACGTAATACGCAGTTACTTCCTTACACTGGTGAAATGTTCTTGCAATTAATATGAGAATTCAATTTAGAAATAATGCAGATGTGTACTATGTATGCCTCAGATTAATTTTCCCTAGCCCTGAGTCCAGAATTAAAAGCAAAGTATTCTCCAGGTTAAAGAATGAAATTGTTTGCTCTATTTCAGAAATTCAGTTTTAATTTTGAGTTAAAACTTCTTGCTTCTTTCTTCTTGTAACTGCTAACTTATACAATCCCTATTTAGTCACTTCAGTTTTTTCTTCTACTTACTATTTTTTTTTTTAATTTCCACATGTTGCTTTGCTGCTTATGGTTGACACCTGAATGAATTATCCCAGTAATTCTTTCCTTGGAGCAGGGAAATATAAAATACTCTCTCGTACTACATTACAGTGAATTTCTAATACAGAAAGAGTGGAAAAATTAACTTGAATTATGATTCAATAATTATTATTCTTTGTCTGTTTGGTGGTGCTGGTAGGATGTGTGGTTGGGTTTTTTTTGTTGGGATCTTTTTGGTTTGATTTTTTTTTCAAGGAACAAGGATTTAGCTGTGTATTCATAGGTTTTCTGCAGGGCTGAAGCTAAGGACAGAATTCAGGAGGGAATGGGAGTCCATGGCCACTCTAAACTTGGGTGGTCATAACAAATAAGCTCCAAACACAGAACTGGAGGTGTTTGAATCTGATGGGGCCCCCACTCTGTTAACGTTACTTCTTGAAGCTATCTCAGAAATACTTGAAATGCTTTTGCCAGGTAGTTCTGAGCAGATTGTCAGAGCAGCTGGGGTTTACGATGCATTAGCTTGGGGAGGTCCACACGGAAAGTGACGTGTATGTGTTCTGTATTACTTACCTTAGGAAGCAGTAATCGAATTTTAATTGTGTCTCACTTGTATTGGTGGATTAAACACTTTGGTTGTTTAAACAAATTTCCTCTGCTTTTATTTATTTAAAAACAAGATCTTCAGTGGTATTTAGTCCTAAAGATGATAATAGGAGAACTATTTGTTTGCATTGACAGAACGACAGTCCATATCAGGGTGGTGTATTCTTCTTGACAATTCACTTTCCCACAGACTACCCATTCAAACCACCTAAGGTAAGTACTCCTGTCTTGTTCGTGAAAATAGCGCTTTTTAAAGAAATGAGTACAGGACAGAAACTGTAGGCTCTGTATTTTGCAGTATTGTCAAGTTCTCACTTCTTTTCAGGCATTCTTACGATACATTAGATGCCTGGGTCCCATTCTGCCTACCACAGGAATGGGTGTGTTGACATATTCATTATGAGCAAATCCATGTGTGTGAATTCTGATTGTCTTGAAATAGTTGGGGTCATTTCTGGTTTTCTTAATTGATAGGAAAACTTTTCATTAGCTTTGTGTTAGTATAATAGAATTCTTTCTGAGGGGACTGTCAAGTATTAGTGTAGCTGTTTGGACTGGTCTGTAGGAACGTGACACTATGGGTAGGGATTAACTTGCTGAGTGCCTAAAATCAACTGAAAGGGTTATTTGTTAAGAGTTTGGCAGTAATTGCAAAATATGCTCTTTTTTGGTAGCTTTATCAGCCACTAGCTTTGTCTTCTAATTTTCATTCAATATGAAAGTGTACCCTTGGAGTGACTGCAGTGTGGGAAGTTCTTAGCTCTGTGACAGCAGTGTTCGTGTGGTTTAGGCACTCCTGTTGAGTGTCTTCATCAGAGGCGGCTGGGACTAAAACACCCGTACTTGCCCTCTCTCTGTTTGAAATAGTGCCTGGTGGTGGAAGACTCAGAGCTTGTGGCTTGGGTGCGTTTCCCTGAATTTGATGCAGTTTAACTGCTTAATCTTTTTCTTTTAGAGTAAATTGAATTGACTGATAGCTTAACTGAGAAGAACAGGTGCAGTCATTGTCATAGACCAAAATGCACTCTGTTTCTTTTTTTGTTGCAGGTTGCATTTACAACAAGAATCTATCATCCAAATATTAACAGTAATGGCAGCATTTGTCTTGATATTCTAAGATCACAGTGGTCTCCTGCTTTAACTATTTCTAAAGGTAACTTTCGTGAAGGAGAAATTTTTCCATCTTGTGTTTAATACTGTGCTTTTAGCTTTGATTGTGTTAAATTCTTGGCCATGTCTTTGATTTCCCTTAACTTCCCTTCCTCATTCAAGCCTATGTTTTGCCAGTTTGATGATACTGCATTTTTAATGGCTATTGTTTTTTTTCCTAACACTTTCTGCTGTGTGGCTGTTCAAGGCCTTGTCTGGCCACTTACTTGCTTCAGTATTCTTAGCAGAGTTTACCAGCTTGGGCCCAGGGGAATGTGCCAGTATTTGGATTGAAATAGGTCTGTGGTGAGGTGTTCGAGCTAAGGCTGAGAAACTGCTTGTTTGGAACTGCCCATGTAGATACACATGTGCATATTAAATAAAAGATTAATTTAAAGTCAGATTTTAATAATGAAATTTTTTTTATTCTTTCATAATAATGAATGAATAATGAAATAATGTTTTCATTCTGTCTAGAATTACATGCATAATTATATTGGCATATCTGTGGTAGATGAATAAATCTGTTACTGATATATACCACTTCCTACCATGGTGCACTGGCATTGCATTGCATTTCTTCATGAACTAAGTTTACTGATCCTACTTCATGATAAATTGATGTTGTGTTGCAAGCAAGATTTGTGGCTTTACTCATTTTACTACAGTAAATAACAGATGATAATTCTCAAATATTTTCATGATGATCAAATTGTTTTGCCTGAAAGCCACTGGTCACGGTGGCTTCAAAAGATCCATCAAAGTGCCCTTTTGTCCATAAAACTTGTAATTCCTGTCTGTCCAAACAGTTAGTTTGTGATTTGAATGTGGATTCCCTACATTTTAATGCTTCACTATTTTCTTCTAAAGCTTCTGTGAGAGTAGAGGATGAAGTCCTCATAGTTGCCCACAACAGTGTTACTCTGAGTTTGTTTACAACGTAATTGAATAAACTGTAGTTTTACCAGTGAAGACCAGGATATTCTTCCCTTATGTACAACAAATTAAAAATTCAGTCTGATTTAGAAACTTGAATTTAAAGATTTTCTAGTTTTAGTGGTAACAACCATGGATATGCTGTTCATCAGAGTATATAATGTGCTTTTGTTGGCTGCAATGTTACATCATAGTGCAGGGTACAACGGTGCTGTTCTCATGAACATACTGACAGCTGTAAGTATTGGGAAATAGGAAGCAAATAGTTCTTAGAGACCTTTAAGTTAGTCTGGGCTTTTTACTTAAGAGTGAGTTATGAATTTATTTTGGCTGTTTATCAGGAAAATACTTTTTAGGTTCTCTTCTGTAATGACATTGTGCTAAAGTAAAGATCTGTGCTCCATTGTTTCTGAGACTGTCATTCCTCTTTCGCTGTTGAGAATGCTTTTTTTTTTTACAGTTCTCTTATCCATTTGTTCACTGTTATGTGATCCAAATCCAGATGACCCACTAGTGCCAGAGATTGCACGTATCTATAAAACAGACAGAGACAAGTAAGTACAGAATTGCACAAGACTAGTATTTTAACAGACTTTGTAAGATTGCATTGTCAGACAGCGGTTGTGTTCAGTGAGCCTTTTGTGAAGATCTGAGATGGAGAAAACTTTTGTGTCAAAGAAGTGAGTAGTGCATAATTTAAAAACAAAGGAGCTGAGCATCTTTGAAGTTGTGGGTGAAGGAGACTTATCTTTTTCTCACATGCATGGAAGTATTTTACAGTATATATATTGCCTATTTTTTAGTTACTATGCATAAATCTAGTTAGATCTTCATAATGAAGAAAAGAGAGCTTTTTGTTGTTTTGATGCCTTCATTCGGCAGCAGCTTAGCCTTTAATTTTGGTTCTTCCCTTGAAAATGGGCAGCAGAACTTTTTCCCCATCTGTGTTGCAATGACTTTATTTTCCTCAGGTATCTGTAATGTTTTGCACAGGTAGAATTATCTGAAGCAGATTGTGGGGGGTTTATATATATTAATGCTAAATATATTTGTCCAATTAGGTACAATAGGTTAGCAAGAGAGTGGACAGAGAAATACGCTATGCTGTAGGGTAAGAATATTTGCAAATTATGGTGCATTTAACAAAATGGAAATTTGTCAGCACTTGGGTGCTGCATGCTCTAAGGCACTGGATTAACTAACAGATAATGGGTGCACCAGTTACTGAACCTGGAAATTTAACAGCTTGATCTGTGGTTAGTGTGTAATGTATTGGCTAGTCACTATTTCTCACAGATACTACTCTTGCATGGCCAAAAAAAAAGTTAGTATGAAGTAATTACTGAGTTCTGAGCCAGGTTGTCAACTTCTTCTGGTAAGTATTTACCCAGATTTTGTCAGAATTTGGTTCAAAGTGATGCCCTGTAGCTAGACCTCATATATAGACATGAGTGAATTCAGACAATCCAAATTTCATTTGTTTTTAATCAGCAGTGTCTGTCTTCCATATATAAACTAGGAAATGTATTGGGATTATGTTCTGCTTGTATAGTTAATAATTAACTTCTTACTGACAAGCATGGAGTTAAGTGTTAACTAATTGTCAGCTCAGTTCCTGTAGAAGTAGTGTACTACAAATAGTCATTTAATGTCCTTTTAAAATTGAGCAGTATATTCGCGTGGACAGAGCACTCAGTGCAATGAAATGTTTAGTGGTGGTCTTCTTTAAAATGGGAAATATGACATTTTGTATACAGTGATATTATTAACCAAATAATCTTTGCTTACAGCATGTGGTATACTGTAATCTTAACCTAAGAACAATATTCAAATAAAATACTCACCTTGTTTCTTCCATCCCAGACAGTCTCTATTCCTTCTCTTTCAGTCATTTTTTAATAACAGACTTCTGTCAAATTTGCTTGTCTTGAATTTAAAGTTTTTCCTAAAAACCAGAGAATATCCTAAGGGGTCCAGGGAGGGAATTGTTCAGTTTTTTGAGTTCAAGTATGTCTTGGTATAGAAAGAGACTTCACGCAGTATAAAGACAATAGGGAGATGGGAATAAAATAATACTTAATTATAAACTGTTTAGGAAATAGTAATTTTCATGCTGATGTTAATTCAATTCCTGATTTTGATTGCAGGTACAACAGAATATCTCGGGAATGGACTCAGAAGTATGCCATGTGATGCTACCTTAAAGTCAGAATAACCTGCATTATAGCTGGAATAAACTTTAAATTACTGTTCCTTTTTTGATTTTCTTATCCGGCTGCTCCCCTATCAGACCTCATCTTTTTTATTTTTTTGTTTACCTCCTTCCATTCATGCACATGCTCATCTGAGAAGACTTTAGTTCTTCCAGCTTTGGACAATAACTGCTTTTAGAATCTGTAAAGTAGTTACACAAGAACAATTGCCCAAGATTCAGAATTTTTTTTAATGGAGCATGTGTATTATGTGGCCAATGTCTTCATTCTAACTTGGTTATGAGATTAAAAACAAACAAACATTCCTCACTGCTCTAACAGATACTGAAGATACCACCTGAAGGGGGGAGGGGAGATGGGTGTTCAGTTTTCTCCCATCAAAGAAGTAACATTGCTGTAGCAACATCCATCTTGTTCCAAACCTTCCAGTGTTAGAGAACTGAGGTTTTATTATATACCTTTGCTCATAACTGATGTGTCTGGAGAATTGGTACTGAATCTATAGCATCAGCAGAACAGAAAATGTGATGTATCTTATGCATGTCAATAAAGGAATGACCAGTTCTTGTTTTACAGAGAATGGAAATTGGAAGTCAAACATCCCTTGTATTCCAAAATAGGGTTTAAGAACATTTTTGTAATTCATTTAAATTTTGTTAGGAGGCTTGGAGCTATTAGTTAATCTGTCTTCCAAAACACTGTTTAATATAGCACTGAATAAATGATGCAAGTTGTCAATGGATGAGTGATCAACTAATAGCTCTACTAGTAATTGATTTATTTTCTTCAATAAAGTTGCATAAACCAATGAGCTAGCTGCCTGGATTAATCAATATGGGAAACAAAATCTTTTGTAAAAGCAAAGCTGGTTTTTGTATATACTGTTGGCATTTGCCTCATTGTTTAACATCAAATAATGATGTAAAGTTCAATAGAGTGACTCTTCTGGCATTTTCAGTTCTAATGCTCAGTCTGTTGCAGGTTGGCACATTGCTCGGCCTGGTGGATGCAGAATTAATAAGCTAACGTAGTCGTGTAGCCGTAGTAGGGGGCTGCACTTGGTGCTGGGAGCCCAGCGTTCAAGGACGGACTTGGGACCCAGCAGATCTGAAGTGGTGTATTGTGGAGATACTTCCTGATGCACCTGTGTTTGCTGACTGAGAACCTTTTTCTTCACCTTGTACACTTGACAACTGAAAGATCTTAATGTGGGGGTAATGATGAGGCAAAAAAAAATTATAAAATAAAATACTGTTTTGATGTGGGAATTGTCATGAGGCTGTGTTGAAGTGACTTTACTATGTGGGATGTTCGTTACCATTGAAAAGGACTTGTTCAGCCATGCTGCCATTTACATTGATGACTATTTTAATGCAACAGACACTTTCTTCATGTCAGGTGACTAAACGTGAATAAAGACTCATTGCTATTGGATTTTTGTTCTACGAGAAACATTGTCTTGTGCCATTAGTTTATCTTTCAGCAACAAGGGCATTATTAAACATCCGACTCTTCCCTCCCCTCTTCCTTCATATTTTTCCTTGTTTAATCTTTTTGGTCTCCATTCTTAACACCCATAGCTTCATTTTCTCTAGTCTTGTACTATCACTTTATTGTGCATCTGTGACTTCTCACTGGCACCACTTTTGCACTGCTTACAGTTATGTACATTCTGATTCCTTGTCCCCACATGGATGTGGAAAGCTAGATGTAAAATAAATGTTAAACCTTAATTTTTATAAAAATTTGAACATGTAGTTTGGACATGGTTTGTTCTGGTTCTAAACTATGAGAGTGAACTTGAAATTTTCAAGTTAAGTTGGCTTGGAATTTAGAAACTTGGGCTCTCTTCAGCAGTACATGCTTCAATGACGACTTTCTGAAATTTATTGATAAAGTTGCAGTTTATTTCTGATTTGGTAACCATCTTACACCATTTTGCTGGAAAATTGGAATACAGCTGCCAGTAGCATTACAACTGAGGTAAAAGTTTATATTTTTAAGCTTACAAATGTGCCGTGCTCAATTGGTTTTGTATTAAGTTGATGCTTATTATTTTGTCCTGGGAGTCACAGTGACTGAAATCACTTACATGATCAACTAGGAAGATGTTTAATGAGGTGTAAGGCAGCAGGTGTTAAGAGAACACAAGGAGGTGTGTCTTATGAAGGGTCAGGGAAGAAGAAAATAGTAGAATATGATGATAGAAATCTTGTTTGGACCAGTATATGTCTCTTTTTTGCAGCTGTCATGTTCCCACTATAATATTTTTTTTGCAATTAGCAAGTGTATATTTTGATGAAAGAATGGGGATGGATTGTAGATGTTCTAGATGCATGCTGAAGGTGTGAAGTGGGAAATGGGAGGTGTTCCATCCCTGAAGCAGACTCAGTAGTGTCTGGTGCAGGCTTCCTGTACAAGTTATCTTTGGGCTTCCTGTTCAAGCAGGGGGGCAAGGGGAGGAGCTGGTAGACAGAAGCTATTAAGGAGATGGTGAAGAATTCTAAGACTTAGTAAAACAAAAAGCCTAATTGGTGATTACCTCAATGAGTAATCTATGTACCAAAATCACAGGTAGTCTAAAAAACTACATAGTGGATCTTGGTTACTTTGGAACATAGGGAGGGTGGAAAACTTTCCATTTGAACTTACTGTATAAAAAGTGAAGCTTTTGGAAATGTGAGCTGTCCTGTCCTGTCCTGCTGTGGTAAAAGATTTTTTTTGCCATGATAAGTACTGTGATAGTTTCAGAGGAGTCAGCTTCCTCCTACAAAATGTGGATTAAACAAAATCTATCTCTATTTTAATTACTTTTATTTAAAAGTGAGTATAGAGAACAAATTGTCAAGCCAAGACACTTGGGTTTAGTGGACGTGTAACGGGAAAAGAAATGACAGTTGTTTCTGCAATAATTTTTTAAAGATTGCTTGCTGTGTTTATTGGGGTTTGAATTTAAGAACATAATGGCACTCAGTTTGTTCAAGTTTCACTTGAAAATCCTTGAGTGGTTTTAAGCACAAAAAGGTCTTTTCAGGATGCAGGAAAAACTTCATCTGTAGTATTGGCTAGGGATTTTTTTTGTTTGTTTTTTCTGTCTTCTGATGCACACAGCTTCTGTATTTGTTACAAAATGAGTATACTCACATTTTTGGATGCCTAAGTAAAAACATTTACTTGGTTGCACTGTGCCATAGTTTTTATATTAAGATTACAGATGCTAACCTTTTCTGAAAAGTCTGGCTTTAAGCAGACCACAACAGCAAGCTTTGGTTGCTGTGGAGGCATGGAACTACAGGCTGGCAAATGATTAAAAGACGAGTTAGTAGATGGGAGTGCAGATGTACAATACCAGTCCTGTTAGATTGGATAGTTGCTTACGCAGAAAGGAGTTTGCATTAATTAGCAGATAATGTAAGGGTTTAAACACTCGCAGCCAGAAATGTTCTAAATAACTCTATTGTATTATTTTTTGCAGTCTCTCCTCAATTTTTCTCTCTAGCCATTTTATTTCAAACCCTTAAACACTATAAAAAAAACCTGCTTTAACAGGCATTATCATCTGAAGCAGATACCTTAGGTCCATCAAATGTGGCTGGTGATTCAGGAGTCTTCAGTCTGCATGTCCCTAGTAAAACTTGTAGCATAGTTGGAATTCAGCTGAGGATTTCTTGCTGTGTTTATAGCTGTCTAAAAAAAAAAAAAAAAAAAAAAAAAGTTTTTCCCTGATTCATTTGTAGTTTCATACATGAAAATGAGGCTAAGACAAACCCCTCTTTAGTTAAACAAATTAGCACTAGAACAATGGAATGAGGGAATCCATGATCAATAAAGGATCTTAAGGTATAAAAGTTATTTTTCTAGAACCCAGACTATACTAATTTCTTCAAATGTGAAAACAAAAAAATGGTACTTACTGGATTTATCTGCTTTCTGGTCTTTGGTTCTTGGTGTCGTTGAATGGATGGTATTTTACCCCAGTGCCTTCAGTATAAAATAGGCATAAATTGGAAGAACTGTTGGATTCAGATCATGATAGGCAATTATTGCATGTTTTAAAAGGTAGATGGAATTATGGCTAAAATACTTTCAGTATTAGGCCAAGGGATTGTATTTTGACAACAATGCAGGAGCAATGCAGGGAAAGCATGGGAACACAGGAAACAAAACTGGGTAAAAACATGATGTAAAGAGACGGTGCAGAAGGTAAAGATAAGCTGCCTGTATTACTGTGAAGTGAAAATGGGCTGCTGTCAATTCACGCAGTCTAATATAAAAGCTGCTGGTTTCAAAATAATCTGGAATAAGATAGTTAATAAATTAAAATTTTAAGTGTCTACCTTAGCCTGACAGAGAATAGCAGTTCAGAATAACCCTTATCTGGAAAACCAGTCCAGAGTGCAGACAGACAAGCTCTTGCAGGTGTGTAGCGTAGAACAGTTCCTAAATTGGTGTTTGTGACGGTTTAGCTGATGTCCATAAACTGACACCATTCTTGGTAAATGCAGCAGTAAATTCTTCAGTAACTTTGGTTTCCAGTGCATTTAGAAGCAAGCACTCCATCTTCTGCAGGGACAGTCCAAAGCTGTCAGTGTCTTTTTTCTGTACTTCAGTGGTTGGTTTAGTCTCAGACAGTTGTGGGGGAAAGAGTTCAGTAGCTTCCAAATAAACAGGAGTAAGGGCTGTAACTATTTCTAGAGCAGCAGTGTGCCTTGGGTAGGTTAGAAGAGGTGGCAAGCATAATCTTTACAGTAATAGGTGCCAGAAGGGAAACAGTGAATTTGATAGGACAGCTCTGTGTAAAGTAGTACTTGAAAATTTCTCTGGTAAACATCCTTGTTTGCCCAAAATAGCTTTTCTTTGTTTGGGATTTCTTTGCCTATGTATTAAAAGTATTGGCGAGACTTCAGCATCTTCTTCAAACAGTGAAGGATTTTAATTTCTGATGGGAGAAAGCTTTACCAGGAGACACAGTTGATCAGAATATATTGGTTTTCAACAGTGTTTAATACTGATCTTTGATCTCTGGGGTTGTTCCTGTACTCTGGAAAATAGGCTCCTCTCTTTAAATGGCTGCTGTTGAGATTGCTTCCCCTTCAGGAGTTTCAAGCAGAAATACTCAAGCTCTGTACCTAGGAGTCCTAGATTTGGCAGATTAGGTAATTCTGGCTTTTGCCTTAACTTCATTAACCTTTGTATTAACTGTGCATTGTCCCATCACAGACTTAAGATGTGCAGAGTATGAACAGTTGCTTAGAAGACGTTGATACAATGGTTACCCTCATGGGAAGAATGCTAGCTGTAGAGCTGGGCAGCTGGCTTTGCTCCAGCTGCTTTGGCAGACTAGAGTTGTGGAGACAGAATTTCGAAATATCTTTACCTTTATCTGGGATGGGAATTTTGACTCAAGTATAGTCTCAGATGTGATCTCATGTTTCATCAGAGGGAATGCAAAAATTAAGCTGCTACCTGTGTTTTGAAGAGCTGCCTAACAGGTGATGTTCTTGTCTTAGCATTTGTAGACACTGAGTATGGTAGTTTCATGTATGCTGTGCTTGTTTATAAGTCAAGCCTGCTTTGGTTTTTTCCCCCTCTGGCCACATAAGCCTTCGCATTTCTTACCTTACAGTCTTTGATGCAAGTCAAAAACGAAACGGTTCAGTCACGAGTCCTGGGAGGTTTTGTCTGGTTCCATTTGTTTTGGTTTTGTTTTGTGGGGTATTGGGGTTTTCTAGGGAATATTCTGGAACACAAATTTCTACTGCACGTGCAACTCTAATCCTCTTGAGATCTAAAGGAAGAACTGCAATTTGCAACCTTTCATACAGAACTTGATGTGAGTCTATAATCTCTTTTTCCTGACAAATTTATGAAGGTAAATAGTGAAAATTTGTCATATCTCTGGCAGAGATCACTGGTCAGTGTGAAGCTGTTGATTCTTTGGGAGGGATACTCTTGTTAAAACAAAGTTTGCAGATTACTGGCCATGGTGTTAACCCTGCTCTGACAGTGCTGAAAATTAATTCACAGATACCTCGGTAACTGAAGGATCTGTTCAATATAACCATTATTTTATTCTTTTTCCTACCACAAGGTTTGGGATGCTCTTGGAGTAAGAGGTCCAGATCTCTTCATAAGATACTAGATTTTGTGTCTGTACTCAGAAGAACATTGAGGAGAGGACCACTGTTAGTGATTTCAGGAGTTCTCTGGTAACAAACTTAGTGGAACATGGCAGTAATATTTTTATAGAATGGATTGGTGCTGGCTGAAGAACTGAATTTAGTATTTGGGACTAGGTAGTGTTCAATCTCTGTATCTGTGAAGCGTTAAAGTACTGCACCTCTCAAGCGTCTCTGTCTGCTCTAAGCTCAGTAACAAGCTGCCAGAGCACAAGTGCAGATGATGAGTCTAACCAGCATAAGAGCTAGAACTTTCTTGTGTAAATGAATCGTGATCCCCTGGTTTTATTGGTTGGCTGTACTAACTGCTGTGTTTTTACAGTTTGAGTTGTATTTCATGAGGATATCTTTTAAGTTCTTGTTTACATCGTGATTTATGTTTCCTGAGAATCCATTCCGAATTCATTGGAAGCAGCACTTCAAGGTATTATCACTCAATCACAAGCAATTGAATTAGAGAGGAGGTAGGTAGATGGCTGCTACTTAACTTAGCTCTCTTTGTCCTCTCCTACTTCCTATGTGCTTCACTTCACACTCAGAATTACTGTTTTGGTGCAAAGGATGTGAATTTTCGAGGCCTTAACTATTTATTTATAAACTGAGAAGTAGAAAAGCATTCTTTTTGGATTAACTATAAATAATACAAGAAAACTTAAGCTTTAAGAAAATGCAGATAACCCTGAATCATATTTTTGCTCATAATACTCTTTCCAATACTGATAAGACTGATGTAGAAAAATGTTCCAAATTTTCAGAGTGGAAATATGAAAAGACAGGTTTGTGGAAAAATATTGAGCAGTTAGCTTGAAATTTTTGGATGTAAAATTTGACTTGAAACAGCCTTTTTTTCCCTTTTTTTTTTTTTTTTTAACATGACTGATGTGGCATCTTAATGTCTTGCATTATGCTGTGCTTTACGATGGGAGAGAAAAAGGAAGATAAAAAGAGAAGTTGCCCTTTGCTGTTTAACTGAAGCTACATCTCTGGTCCCAGGGCAGGAGACCAGATACAGAAATAGGTTATAGTTGACCAATCAGCCTTTCTAACCTTGTTTTCCTTCCCACAGCCACCCTGCCATGTTTGTCTTCACCCTTTAGAGACCTGAACTCCTTTTTGCCACATACACTTGCCCTGCTAAATAGGGCTTCTCTTTGCTGCCTTCCCTGATCTGATGGGGAATGTCTTTCGTGTAACTTAGCTAGGCAGTGCTGGAGACTCTTTGAGTGCTTCCAATTTATGAGCCAGTATTTTATACATTTGCTAGGGCAAGTAATAACTCTTGAGGTGCAAAGCATGAAGAAAAGGGGAAGGGCTAGCAAAACTTTATATTTTTATCACTACAGTGCTTCTAATTGGGATGTGAGCTTGTAAAAATACTGAAAAAAATGGATTAAGAAACTTCCTTAAGTTTTTAGGTTACGTGAGTACAGGTAAAACAAAGGTTGTGTATTAGGATTAGGAATCTAGAGTGCAGATACGCAGAGACAGAGTGGTGGGGGAAAGTTCAATGTCGTAAGCCTCAGTGAGGTTTTATAAAGAAGTTCCCAGGAAGCATACGCTGACACATACATCATGAATAATTTAGGGTGTGGACAGAGGAGAGGGAAGCCAGCTGTACTTTCTGAGCCAGCTGCAGCAAACTGATAAGCTCTTCTCGAAGAGTTCTGCCAGGAGAAAGTAGCAGTAATCATAGTTGGTGGTTACAAGATGATGGGTTATTGCCGGGAAGCTGGAAGGATAAACAGTGGATCAGCATCCTTGGTAATGAGAGAACACAACAAAAGAGGTCTTGAAAAGCCTCCAAGTTCAAGCTACCACCAAGATGTTCACTAAACAATGAGTGACTCTCTAGACATGCAGTGGCTTTCTTATGTCAGCATTAAGCTGTCCACTGCTAACTGTGAAAGCAGGAGGTGGCAGGAGAAGCTTAGTTGTACCCTTCTGTCCTCCAGGTAAACCTTCATGTCTCTGACCATGTATGGAGGATTCCAAAGTGATTATTGTGGAAAGATGGTTACTTGTCAACTTGCCAGGCATATTGAAGAACTTCATTAGACTGAATTGCCTAAAGTATCTTTTAAAAATAGTTTTAAGTATCTTTTTGGTGTCATTGAAATTCCTCAGGGCATTTCCAGGCCTTTTAAACTGTTATTTGTCAATATGACCACTGTTTATAAACTACTGAAAATATGCTGAGAGAATTGACATAATAGAACCTTTATTGACAGATAAGTACTCAAGATAATTTTGCATCTTGAACCTTCTAAGTGCTTAATAACATTCTGGAGTCATGATAGCTTCCTGTGATGATGAAACCCTTTCATCAAAAAGCCGTATCTTTGGATATGATTGTTCACTGAATGCTGTTTATTTTGCTAGTATGTGAAAAGTGCAAAAAGCTTAGGTGGCTGTTCACTCTTCAACACACTAATTAAAACTTTAATTACCTTCAGAACATTGTGGCACTTCTCTGAAATGTTCTGTAGACATCAAAATGTATGCTGAGTATTTTATGCAGGGTTTAATTGCAGTTATACTGCATCTTTTGTCCTTTCATTAGATGTACACTAGTTTAGACTAGCTGAAGATCTTTGCTCTTGCTGAAACAATCTCGGAGGAAATTGATTCCAGGCAGTGATCTCTTGTGGTTTGAAGAACCTCTCTACAGGCTGCTGTTGCGTTTGTGCTTATCCATAGTCCTAGTGGTCAGAAAAAAAGAGTTCTTCCATGGAAGAGTGACCCTTGCAGCAGCAGTCAAAGGAACACGGACTAATTAGAGCACCAGGTTATTTGGATCCACTGGGCTGAGAATTTTGCTGTAAACAAATGTGTGTGAGTAGTATTTTAGCATGGCCACTCCCTGAAGAGGTCCTTCTTTGACCAATGACTGAGCTGAAAAGACCAGGTTCTTTTCAAATCCCTAAGGCTCTTTTTATGTTTGTAGCTATAAAACTACTGCCTGCCTTCCCTTCTTCCAGTGTAAATATCAGAATATTAAAATTCTGACTAGTACCAAAACAAGAGATCTAGTCAGACAGTATGAGAGGACACAAGGAAATGGAATGAAGGTGTGTCAGGGAAGTTCAGGTTGGACATTAGGAAAAGGTTCTTCACTGAGAGGGTGGTTGGTCACTGGAACAGGCTCCCCAGGGAAATGGTCACAGCATCAAGCCTGACAGAGTTCAAGAAACATCTGGATGTTACTCCTAGTCATATGGTTTAGTTTAATTTAGTCCTGCAAGGAGAAGGGAGTTGGACTTTTGATGGTCCTTATGAGGCCTTTCCAGTTTGAGATACTCTCTGATCCTTCCAGTACTCTTTGTATACTGCAGTAGTCTTTTCCTTTTTGTTGCCATGAGAATCAAGCACATAATGCTTTTTTATACAGATGGGTGTATGTATAAAGCAGTATTTTTAGTGCTGTTTATGTATGAAGTCATTTGGAAAAAAAAATAGAGCTCATATTAAAGTATGCCTGTTTCATGAATGTGCATGAGTCAATTTCTGTAACTCTTACTCCTGAGACATTTGTACCAGTGCAGCAAGTGATAGGACATGTAGCTTCCTGGACTGCATAATGATGTAGCTCTGTTATGCAAAAGAGTTTTCACTAAAATAATTCAGAGAAGTGAATATTTTTTCCTGTGTTGCCACTCTCTTGGCTTATGCTGTTGCCTAAGTGGAGCTTGAGTTGATGCAGTGAGGACTTCATTGATTAAGAATTCTGGAAATTCTTATAGATTATAAAATAATCATTAATCTTTCAAGAGGAAAAAAACCATGTCTCTCGAGTACCCACAGTTTTCAGTAAAGTTATTTTGAATATTCCCTGGTGCTTGCATTAGAGACATTGTGGTAGAAATGGACAGTTTGTCCTAGTGCTGAAGCCAGGTGCATTAGCCACACTGAAGGTGTGAGAAACAGAGGTCCTGATCTGCCCCAGTGGTTTGCTTGGAAAAATAAATTTATTGAGTTAGAAAAAGAAATGCAGCTCTCAGCTGTTTCAGCAACTCCAAATCCATTTACATTTACTCATCCAATTTATCAGCTACAAACCTTTGTTGACATTCTCTTAATACTCACCTGCACAGAAAACATTCATTAAAGCAGAAGGCTGGATGTATGCTTCATATTTAGTGTGATCTATCTGGTATGTCCTGCTCTCAGTTCGTAAAGTGCCAAGCACACGGGCTCAGTGAAGCCTCTCAAACTTCCATCATGGGGGAAACAGTTTCCTACCTACCCACATTTTGAGGGATTTCATTTGAGGCATTCCGAGTAGTACATTGTACTGTGGTCACAGGTGACTGTCTAGTTTTAGACCTCTAAGAAAGGCTAAGCAGCATTTTCCTAATGTCTCCATTGGTGCTACTTATTTCCTGTAAGTGCCAGAGAATCAGAATATTTTAAGTTTTAATAAGAGTTAAAGGGAAGCTTGGATAGCACTGTACAAGACACTGACTTTGCTGCTTATGAAACAAAAGGTAAATAGCAATGATCAGTGTTAAATAATTTTATAAATAGGATTGTTTCAAAATTGTTTATAAAATTAAGAGAATAAAATCTGTGGGAATTCCACCTTCTACATAACCTGACTTTAGAAATCTGGCCATGCTGGCTTTAAAGATCCCTAGGCCTTTTTCTGTCTGTGCTGTGGAAGGTGGTGACCTGACACCTAAATCCTTTGGTTTAAGTGCATCTCAAAACAAGATGTTATGTAGAAGTACAAATACAGGCTTTTGCCCCAGCATACCTGATGAAGGTTATACTCAAGGCATCACCTGTCTTTCTGCTTGTGAAATTTTAAAATTATTATTACGTATTTTTTGCTTCTCCCCTTCCATTACAGCATTTGCCTGAAGCAGTAGCTTCTCTTCTACATACTTGTTTTTAATTACTTATGACTGTTAGTGTTGGGTAATTTTGTTTGCTAAGGAAATCCCCTTGCAATGGCCTACAGACTTCACCATAATTATGAAAGAAACTTCAGGCCTACCATTTAGATTGTCACTTTGTATTTTGCTCATGATAACCTAGTACAACATTATCTTCTAGTAATGTATTAATAGTATCCTCATCTAAAAGCAATCTTAATTTATTTCCTCATTTTATCTTTAACATCCTTTTGGATCCAGTACAGAATAATGTCCTTTAGAAATCCGTAGCTAGCTGGAGAGCTCCCTGCATCATACTGTCTTTACTCCAGTGCAGAGAGTAACTGTTTTGCACAGAGGTTCTGTTCTGCAGATGCAGTCAGAAAACAGAGGTCTGGTGTTATCTTGAGGAACTGTGGCGTTTTCATATGGATATTCTGTGCTGCCTGAAGTTATTTACACCCATACAAACATGTATACATTGATATTGCTGCATCTAAAGATAAAATTCCCCAAGGTAGATGATCGTTTAGTTGCTTTGCATCTTTGAGAAATGGTCTGTGGTGGTGGTATCTGCGACAGCACAGAGTTGGCAAAAGGGAGAGCATGCCCCGATACGGACTGCTGTGAACACAAGTCCTGTTTGGCTTCAGAGGCGTTTACCTTCAGCAGAAGAATGGTACAGGGTGGACAGGTGGGGGCAGTAATATCTTGAAGTACTGCATCCAAATCTGTAAGAACCTCTTTGTTTGAAACCTTTACATGAACTCATTGAACATGAATTTGAAAGAGGAAACACCAGCAGCCTGTTGTGATGATAGAGACTGCACAGCATTTGGAAAAAAAAGGACTTCTGGATTAGTATGGCAGAATTTGGGCAGCTTCAGTGGAACTACTCTGAATTTATTCTAATAGAACTAAAGGCATGGCTTTGCCTTCAGCTTTTGGTCTTAGTTGATAAAGAGTATCTTCTTGCAGTATCGTAAAGTAAGAAGTGTAATAACCTCCTAAATTTGTCTTATTTCAGAAAGAGGGTTAATATGGTACACAGTAAAAGATAGTACATGCTTTATCTTGCTTTGTGTCTTAAGATTTGAAAAGATTAAACCAAAGTCTTTAAAACTCTCATATCCTGAAACAGCAAGTATGCAATTTGTTTAAAAATACCCTGAAACAAACAAAAAACAAACCCTAAAACTGGGGCATGAAAATGAGACATGATTTAACTTAATTATAAGCCTTGAACAAGGAAACAGCATGTTCTCAGAATACTTAATTACAGCATTGTTTTTAGGTTGAGGTTTTTTGGTGTGTGTGTTGCTTCTGTCAGTCTTATGCAGAAAGAATAAAAGGCAAAGAAAACACGGAAGTACAGTAAACATCTTGAAATGCAGTTTCCTTCTTACTGGGAACCTATCACATGACTTGCCGGAAAAGATTTATTAAAAAAAATTGCAGTTGTTCTTTGGCAGCTGTACATCTGCTTCTTGAGAAATAATACCCTATAAGATCTCTCAGGCAGCACTACAATGTTTAAATGGTTTTAGTGTTGTATCAGTGAATTTAAGGGAAGAACACTGAAATGTTTGATTGCCCTAAAAACATTACTCATTGACAGGTGAGGACAGAGCAGGGCTTTCTACTATGAATTCATTTTATAGTCTGCATTATTAAATGTGAGAAGATAATAATTTTGACTGAATTCTACAGCATGCAAAGCCAGTTGGGGTAACTCAATCCAGAATGATAGCTTTTTAACAGCCAAGTTTCTGCACAGCCTTCTGCTGCCCAACAGTGTGAGTCCCAGCTATCCCTTTTTGAAGTTGGCAGCAGAAATTTTTTAAGAGAAAAAAAGATGAGCTACTGTCTTTCTCTTTGAACCAGTATTTCTAAGAACTGCATCCTGCCTTGTGCTCTCACAGGTGAAAAAATCACCTGTGGTTGGATTGTGTACTTTTTCTTTATATGGTAGGTGAATGGAAGGACTGGCATTTTTATATTGTATTGAAACAAAGGATTGTCAGCTCAAAAGGATTTGTATCAAAAATATATAGGCATGTTGACCATGTTCAGTCATGCCTTAAAGACAAATTTAGGGTGGATTCTTACGGTATGCTGCAACAGGTGAGTGAAAGCCAGGAGCTGAAACAAAACTCTGGTGCCCCTGTTCTTGTCTTGCCCAGCTTTAGTTGTGGGGGCTGGTGAGAAACATTCCCAGTTCATGGAGGTGAGCTAGAACCCTCTGCACTCCGTGGTGCAGTGGGAACAGAGCATGAAGTAGGGTGGGATGTTACACTTGGACAGTAGCTAAGGCCTTCCACGGAGCTATTTAAAAACTTGTTGCTTTAATTCCTGCTTTTGGGCTGTGAATGAAAGGATTAACCTAGCAAGGGCACAAACGAAAGCTACAGTGTGATTTGAAAACCGCACTTTGAGTTCTGTCTTGGGAGCTGATGCTTCTGCCCCTTTGCAGATGAATGTACTGAATTTTTGGAAACAAAATCTCCAGCCCTGCTTTATGAAGAAACCACAGTACTTTGAGATGTTCATGACGTTTGTTACGGTTTTATATGCCTCTAATTTTATGGAAAAAAGGAGGTGGAAGTCTGAGGCCATATAAAAGCCTCTCGACTCGAGGGAACCAATATTGAGAACCCATTGCGGCGTTGTCACGGCTCTTCCTCATCCCTTACCGCCTCCCTGCCGTTTTCTAGAGCTCCGAGTGCAATTGCTGCCATCTGAGAGATTCGTAACCATATTATAGCTCCTCTTATCACCGTTTCACCGTGCCTCTTGGAGGAAAAAAGAAAACCAGCCCGCTCCTTCACCGACTTGCTCGGGCAGGGCGGTGCGCTGGTAGCCGCCGCAGCCGGGGCGGGAGCGCGGNGGCCTCCTCCCTCCCGTCCTTCCTTCCAGGCGCCGCCCCAGCTCGCTGCTGCCGGCGGCCGTCGCGGGCCCCGCGGCGCTGCTGCTGCTGCCGCCGGTGCTGCTGTCGACGCTGGCGGCGGCCACGGGCGGCCCGGAGGTGCGCAGCCTGCGGGGGAGCTGGCGGCTGCGCAGCGGGAACGGCTCGGTGTCGCTCCGAGCGGAGGTGCCGGGCTGCGTTCACACCGCGCTGCTCCGCCGGGGCCTCATCCAGGTACGGTACCCCGAGAGCTGGGCCGAGGAGCAGCCCCGCCCGCCGTGGGCAGCCCGCCTCGGAGGGGAGAACCCAGCCCCCCAAAACACACCTCCGTCCCGGCGGCTGCCCGGCCGCTGCAGGGTTGGTTGGCGTCGCCGGTGCAGCAGCCAGGCTTCGTTTGGTGGCTGCAGTGTCCTCAGTTCCACACAAGGCCGAGGATACAAATGGAAGCTCTGCACTGTGTGAGATCGCGGGTTTGACACGCAGCCACGGTGCTGACACCAAATACCTGCAATACCCTCACAGCATGCAAGTCATGCTTACCTATGGTGGTACGTCTAAACAATGAAAAGTTAAACCCACCCTCCTAAAGTTTGACTTGTTAATGCGATAAGTTTAGGGATTTCAGGCCATTAAAAAGCCCTTTTAAAACTTGCAGAGACTATCAGAACAGTGGAGAACATACACACCCATTCTGCCTAAGTATATTGTATATTTTGAAACACAAGAACAGAAGTTAAAGGACTAGCTCCTGTCTTAACACTTTGAAGAAGCTTTTCTGCTTCTGTTTATGCTTGTCTCTATTACATTTTTAAATTTATAAGAGCGCAGCAACCACTTTCTTGGACAAATTTTCAAAACTGCAGTTGCAGATTGGTAGCAAAGTATTCTGATACTAGCATAAGGTGCTTGTGACTCAGACCTGACAAGAAATGTCGCACTAACTGGGTCATTGTTGAATTAAGATGCCTTTTTTAAAAGGAAACAAGGAAAATGAAACACGTACCTCGAACAAGGAAAAGAAAGAATACACAGTGAAGTTAACAAGGTCATCTATACAGGTGATAAATACAGTTGTGTGCTGGAAAATGTAAAGTACTGTCATATGCTGTGAGATATTATATTATTCCTCCTTTATTGTGGGCCCAACGGTGTGGTTTTTGTGCATAATTTATTTTAAAAACACATTCTGGATGCATGCATTTTGTATTTTCTATTTCTCGGGTTCTATCCTTCAGCTTATTATGCTCTGATTAAAATTAGAAAGGTAAAAGGAGAAAGTGACACCCTTTGGGCAGGATAATTTTAGCATTTTCTGTGCTGGCACAGGTTGGGAATCCCAGCACTAATAATAGATTCCAAAGAGTGTCATTGCCAGATACAAAGCATCAACACTGGAAAAGAAATATGCTATGAAGGGATAGGCAGAGCTATGAGATGATATGTTGTTTTAACATCTGTGTGCTAAGTGACGTGGCATCTTGGACTTAGAGAATTAAGGTTTCAGAAGGGCTTTTCTGTCGTTTTCAAATGTGCAGGCGGCAGGGAGACTTTATGTGGAGGATCAGTGAAGGGAACTGTGCTGGTTTCTCTGATGCAAAATTGCACAAGGTAAACTGAACGTCTGAGATGTCTGGTTGTGCTGGGAGGTGTTGCTGCAAGAAGTGTGAATAATCATCCAGGAGAAACTGTGACCAGTCCACTGACTCAAGCACGCAAGACAATGATGTAATGAAAGACTCACATTTAACTACTCACACTAAGTACACTTAGGAAGTGAGAAGATGTGATTGCTAATTTAGCTGCATTGCTGCACACTGACTTGCAATTTAGCAGTATATTTGGAAATGAGGATCATGAACTCTCATGTGCCTGGGCAGAATCCCAAGCCTGCACAGAGGCATGAGAGCTTAGTCAGCCGGCTGGGCAGCAGTGGGGGCTTGGCTAATTAAATCGATGATGGTTAGTTGTGGTCACTTAGAACATGTTTACTTGAACACAAGTAAGAACTTGCTCCAAACACGTGCTGGTACGGCCGGGTATGAACCTGCTGTGGACTGGAAGCTGTTGCTAAATTGGTGGTGTTACTGTCGAGGTGCTGAGTTAACCAAAATGGTTCACTAGTGTGGTTGCTTGACCTCTGGACTGGACCCAGCTGGTGTTTGGCTGGTTCCAAGCTCAGAATGAGATAACCTGTTTCTATGTATAGATGTGTACAGGTAACTCAAGGCCAGTTTAAACCCATTCTTATTCAGTTTAGCAAAGCTCAGTTTACAGAAAGAAGCATTCACACAAATTTGCACCAGGATAACTAAATTCTTTTAAAATCACATTTTTGTTAAAAAGATAGAATGCAGACCATACCAAAACAGGGCAGCAACCTTAGATTTGCAATCTATTGCAGATGGTGTTAAACATACTCAATCCTTGACGCCAGAGTTGTTGCATTCTGCAAAGCAGCAAGCCTGGGTTGTTTGGAGGGAGTCAGTGACATCATTCATTATTGCAGTGTGAGGCTTCATGCTCCAGAGGGGGGCTCAGCTGTTTGTCCCGAGGTGTCTTCACTGCGGTGAATGTGACCAAAGGTTTTCAAGTGCAGCTGTCTAAAATCATATTTATACAAAACATGCACATGCCCTAATTGTAGAGGCATAGAGCAGTGGTTGATCCATTTTTTTAAAGTTCATTATCTCTGGAAATCAGCCCTTTTTGGTGTTGTGTCAAGTACAGAAGTAAGAGATTTCTTATAGATGCATAAATACAAGTTTTTGTCCTAAGTAATTTTTTCATTTGCTCCTTTTGCTCTTTCAATGGAATATAGGATCCTTATTCATCTTACAGAACGTGTCACTAGATCAGTAACCCAGCTTGTAATCAAAAGTGGAGATTGGTCTGAAAAGCTGTACCAGGAAATAGGAGAACACAGCTAGTGGGAACAGAATCATTCTGGATAGTAGAACCCCTATGTTCAGTGACCTGGTAAAATCTACATGCTGTTTTTCAGTGTGATTTGAAGTGGCAAATAGCACTGCTTCCTTTGCTTCTGTATGCGTGACATTTTCAATGGGTTAGCACCCAAAACAGAAATTCAAAGCAAAATTTGGAAGGGCCTACTCCAGCAGTGTAGCTTAGTGGGCATCTCACAAATGAAGGAAGGAGGTCGGCAGGGTTAAACTGATGCAATCTAAGCCACATTCTGAAGGCTTAATATACAAGAGTAGGCTGCAAGCAATTTATTTATCACTGTGCGGTTCATTTCAAATTTAGGTCGACGCACAAAGTGTTTTTGCTCAGGGATGCTCTAGCTGATTGTGTGTCTGTAGCCTTACTTTAATCTGCTGTGCAGGCCATACACTTGAAAAACATCTCTCTGATGCTGAGGGTTCATTACTCATCTCTTTGGATCCTCTTAGCATTTGTTCCAGAGATATCTTTACTCTGGCTCATAAAATATACATTGGAGGAACACATCTTTCTGAATGCACCAAATGCACGTGTCTCAAAAAATGCTTTTGGGGAAGACACTTGAGTTTCCTACCAAAATATTGTTTTCTTTCATGTTCAATCAACGTAGTTCAAATGCTGGATTAACTACGATAAAAGCTCTACGGCCAGGAGATTGCATCAGAGTATGTGTTCGGCTTGATTGTTTTAATAACATTTCATTAAGACACTGTAGCTCTTACTACTATTTACATGTAAAATTAAAAAAACACATGAGAAATGTACATAGCGAAGGGTAATAGTCACTTGAATAAAGTTAGTGCAAAGCTTCGTTTTGAATGCAGACATTTCACAAACTTGCAGCGAATCTGTTGCTAACCCTACAGATCTGAAAAAAAAATTGCCAAAACCACTTTGTCTGAAGCCTTTGCTTTTGACCACTGTCAGTGTAGTGTTTTCTTTCAGGCACTGTTCTGGTAAGCCATATGTACCCACAGGTAAGTTGCATATTAAGTCTGTGTGCTGGAAATAGGCATTCTCTACCATTTACTGTCCAAGTTCTGCACAATGCCATTTCTTGCTGGCAGGTGACTCCTGCAAATTTTCAGTTCTGATGAATGTGGCTGTTGCAGCTGGATTTTCTCATATGCCATCCATTTGTATTCATCCACAAGGCTGTTTTGCTTTATTAGCTGTCACTTAGATTTGTACAGACTATTATGAGAGGTCTGCAAGTGTGATGCTGATATAGGGGCTGGGTAACACTGCTTTTTCTGGCCTGTTAGACAAGGGCGTGCACTTGACAGAGAAGCTAACAGTGGTCTTGGTCATACTTGGATATTAAAATTTATTAGAAGAGACAGAAGGTTATGTAACCCAACTGATAGTTTGTGTTTCTGGATAGTAGTGTGGTTTTCTGTAGCTTGTTCTGCATTTGTTCAAAATATGCTGTTGTGTATTTTCTGACACTTGATCACAACTTAGATTTTTTGGAACAAGCCAGGTAACAATTCCATTGGGTGTCCTATGGTTCTACTCAGGTTAGATGGCATTCATTGATGGAATAGTTAATTATTATATTATTTTCCACTGAAATACAGGTGCTCTGCTGAACTGTGAGAACATATATGGAAACATTCAAAAGCCTTAGTAAAACTTAGCATAAATATTAAAGGGCACTTAAGTTTATCTTTCAAAAGCTTGTGATGTTAAGAGAGATAGAAGTTACAGTGGTCTGTTAAATACATCAGAATATTATAATATTTGAATTTTATTCAAATAATATTTAGCGGTGGGTATTAATATCTTAACTCTTCAGTCATGTTTGGCCTAGTGTTCAGTTGTGACACGTTTCGAACATTGACAGTGACATTCAGTTTACTGCTTTCTGAGAGCAGCCACTGACAATTAGTTATTTTAGGAGGAACTTCCAAAACTCATGTTCCGAGAATGCGATCCATTCACCACTACTGTTAGTTCAGCCTGACTTCAAACTGTGAAAATTGTATAAATGATGTCTTATCACTTGTGATGTCAAGGAGCACATGGGTATAGATAAGTATATATTAACTATTTAGCTTCCAGTCTGAAGTTGGCCAGAGCAGAATCATTAAACTGTAAATCATGAAACATCGCTTGCAAATTTTATTTTGGTAATCTGTTACACCATTAGAATTTTCTTATGGTCTATGTTATAAAATACCAGCAGAGTTAATTTATGAGAGAAGAGCATGCAAGGTGACTTTAAATTAGACCATAACAAAAGCAGGGCATGGCGAAGGAATCTGTTTTTTGCTCTCTTTATTACATTTCGTTTCATTACATGCACATCTTCACCTGCGTACAGCTGCCTCTGTCTGGCGTCACTCAGGTGTTTGTGCCGTGCCCCTCAGAACTCCTGGAGTGTGGAGGCCTGGAGGTGTCCCTTCATTGGGCCAGCGTGTGCCTGGCACAAAACTCGCTCGCTTGGGCTTGAAGCCTCACGTCTTACGTGTTCATGTCTCATCCATTTCCTCCTTAACAGGAGAAGCTCTTAGTTTGTATCACTCTAGCTTTTCAACATCCCCTTAAAATCATTGCAAGGAGAAGCTTCCATCTGCGCGCTGGCAGTGCCTTCACTGTAGTGCTGCCAGTGATTTTGAAGTCCTGCTGATGTCCTGTTATCCGACCTGGAAACTGCTTCCTTTTGATGATCTGTAGCAGGGCTTTTTACCTCGTGTTAGCAGGTGATTTGCAGCTTGCTTAAAGCGTTGAGGTTGGGAGCAGGGAACAAACAGGCAGGCGGCTTGAGTGCTTCAGATTTTTCCCCAAATTTCAGGGAGCAGGAAAATGCAAGGCTGTTACGTTTGGTGGGATCTAAAAATAGCTATAGGTGACTCCACCCCTTTATGAATTGATTCCAGGAACACATTGAGCTATTGAGCTATTGAAAGTGAAGTGTATTTAATAGATGTGCAGCCTATTTCCTACCATCTTTCAGTTTCTGCCTGTGCCTTTAAGTGTTTTAAATACGTGGTTTTTTGCATGCACTTTTCTGAATTAAGCCTTTAATTTTGATGTGAAATGATTTCACATGGGATGAAATTCTGTTTCAGAGAAATCCAAACAATTTGACTTAAATGGGTACATCTTCCAGCGCTCAAAACAGTTGTATTTAATAATGAAAAACTCAATAACCTCACAACTGTATTGGAGAAGTAATTTTGCTTTCTTAGAAGACTTTGCTGTGGTCTTGCGTTTCTCCTGAATCTTGAGAATTGTCTTAAAAGCATTACTTGAACGTTGCCACGACTGATTTTACTACAATTAACATCTGTCATGGTTAAAATGACTGACCAGTTATTAGCATTTAACAGCTTTTCTGTGTGATATATGAGCTGTCTTACTGGTTATGTAGCAATACCAGTAAGCTGTTAAGTTTTACATGAAGGTACACGGAACTGTGAGCTTTCCATCTGAAAGGGTGGATGTCTGTGAGTCAGAAGGGCTAATTAGCACCCTCTATGACACCTATTTTAGCAGTCAATCTATTTCTTGAACTTTGAAGGCTTTAAACTGGTAAAGAAGAAAGCTCCTTCAGGAGTAAGGATCTTCAGTACCTTCTGAGATTTAAACATGCCACTCCGTAAACTCCTGTAAGGGCCCATTTGGCAATGATTTCTGCCTTTGATAAAATATTCCTACATTTCTGCTCCTAGACAACCGGTTTTGTGTTTTCCAGAAGTCAGGACTTTGTTCGTTAACATGTCGGTGTCTGTGCGGTTGTGGGAGAAATGGTGCAGGTTTCTTTTGTGCATCTTTGCCGAGGCACTGATGTCGATTTTTGACCATTAACCAAATGGCTTTACAGTCTGCTGTTGATAGTGCATTTGCAACTTTCATCTCACGCCTTTTGTTAAATATTTCACACATACAAAAGGCAGTAACTGAAATTTAACATGCACATTTTTCAAAGCAAATGTGAAATAAAACAGTATGTAATGTTAAATACGAATATGTGTGTATAATGTAAAAATATATAAGATGGTGTATAATGTTAAAGCAAGACCGTTGTTAAAAATGTGCTTTGTAAAGTACATATTGTGGGGTTTCACGGTCTCTGACATTCAATGCTTGCCTTTCGTTATCTTAATACAATGATCTCAGAGGAGTTTCTTTTATGAGCCTAAATTTTGCATATTAATATGTATTTCTTAGCCTTAAATTTTGCATCTTAATAAATGTCAGAGATATATTCCCCAAAAGGAATGGTATGAATGTCTTAAAATTCAGTGATAGTTCTGGTAAGCTCACGATGACTAACTTTTAGAGAATACACTGTATTACCATTACAGAGGTCACAGTTTTACTAAGGTGACAAGACTTTTCGTTTTTGACTCTTCCCTTGCAGTAAGAAATTTGATTGATAGAGCATAGCATGTAGAGGCAAGGTGACACCTTTCCCTCTGTATGAGCCCAAGGAATGAAGTTTGTAGTGCTGGAGGACTCCAGAAGGGACTGTGTTGCTGAGGAGAGTCACTTAGATGTTATGATTTTGCTCTGCTATGTAAATTAGGTTTATGTGTATATTACAGAGCCTGACCCTGTTAGGTGCAAAATAAATATGAGGTATGAGACAATTTTTTTCAGAAGATTTCAAATCCTAAATGTCATTACTATCTATACTAACTCCTGAAATGGGGAGAAAAATTAAGTTCCAGCAAGTAGTAAAAAAAAAAAAAAAAGAAAAGCGGGGCAGATTTTCTTCAGTGTGAATTTGGATATTCAGGGCGGGTAGTTAAGTGTGTTGGTACTGCTGGAACACTGCTATCAAAGCAGACCTGAACACAGCTCCCCTCTCTGAGCCGGGCTTGAGTCTTGCAGGCCAGAAGAGATTGGCCTTTGTTTCGGGCGGCAGCTCCGCCGTGCAGCTGCTGCAGGGGCTGGAACGGGGCTGGCAGGCAGGGCCCGGCACCTGCACTCCTGCTCGGGATGGGACTAGCTGCCTTCCTGCTCTCTCACACGGGATGGGGCTCCGTGCTCCTCTGCCGCCTCTGTGAGGTGCGAGGCCATGGGGTGTCGGGTCCTTTAACCTGGGAGAGGGACACTGTGACCCACTGGAAGGTAATAAATACAGCATGAAGCCAGAAAGGCTGAGGATGTAGCTCAAACCAACTGTGCCTTCTGTTCTTCCTAGGGAGTTTGGTTAAAGGGAGAAGGACACATTTGGTGTAAATGCAATACTATTCTCAAAAGTGGTCATTTAGTTTTATACCAAAACCAAAACTGTGTTGCTTCTCTTTCTTCTCGTTCTCCATCCCTCCACGTACAACAATTTCATTTATCCTTACCGCAGCAAGACTAGCTGACAAGAAACAACTGGAGTAATTGCACTAACTTTAAACTAGAGATTTGTTCACTACCATCCCTAGAGGCCTAAAATGCTGTTACTTTGCCTCTTAAAATCCTAGTAGTCTTACTTTCTCAGTAATTTTGAGGGTGATCATGTTTCTGTTCCTCTCATTAAGTCACAAGCTGTCTTGATTTATTGGTTAATTTCCAGACAAGTAATTTCTTCTCTAAAAACAAATCCTGCTACTTCTAGTTTGAGTGATTATAGCAGAAAGGGTTTTGATCTATAGAAATAAAACCAAATATTACTAAAGCTTTGCTTTCACATAAGATTTCAAAGGTGTAAAGGAATATCAGGACTAACTAAGATGGATTTTGCATTTGCAGACTGACTGAAATAGGAAGTATTCATCTAATGGATGTTGTGATGCTTTTTATGTAGTAACACTATTACTAAATAAATCTTGTCATTTTCTTTTTGTTGGTCTGTTGCTAGGATCCATACTATAGATTTAATGATGTGATGTACAGATGGATCTCACTAGATAACTGGACTTACAGCAGGACGTTCAAAACTCCTTTTGACGTCAGGTAGGCAATAAAGATATGTCTAAAATAGTTCTGTGCCATCTTTCATGCAGAATTGCAAGTTAATCCATCAGCTCAAAATCTGCTTAATACTTCTGTATCTGATAAAACAAATTATGCAATCACATGCAGCTGCAAATCTGTTGCTATGGAACACTTCAATTGTTGCTTTTTCCTTTTTTTTAATTGATTGTTAAAATTTACTTATGAATTGTAACCTGAGAAAAGACAATACTTAGGATAGTTGAAAGCTATTCCATCTGATACCTGATGGGTATGTGAACGTGCTGTGTTCTTGAACATGTTGACTTGAGCTACTTCAGCTGTCATCTTAATTTTACTGTTTAAAGATACAGTGTAGCTACACTGAGTCAAATGTTTTTGCAGGTAGCTGAGGCAACTGCTGGTATAATAGCGATATACATTTTTATATTGTCTGTCTCCTGTGTGTTCTTAACTCTATGTATTCTGATAGTTTTTCTCACATACGTTTTCTTCTGTAGAAAGTGGCAGAAGGTGAATTTGGTTTTTGAGGGAGTAGATACAGTGGCACAGATCCTGCTCAACAATGTCACTCTCGGGAGAACAGACAACATGTTCAACAGATATGTAAGTAATGTGTTTATTTCTGAAGGTGCTTCTGGTTTTTCTTCAAAGCTCTTTTGTTCTCAGCACTTTCAGTGCATTCAAGTATCCATAAAAGTAGGTGGTTGGATGCAGAAAGTGTTGACCTGAGGACTGCATGTGTAATCAGGTAAATGTTAGAAAGAGAAGCGTACACTAGGTCATATCTAGAGGTGAATGTGCCTTATCCTACATGAGAGGACCAATGCAAGAAGATCAATTCAGCTAATAATATGTCTTGCTTCTTGGGATGTGTCCCAGCTCCAAGAAAACATAAGCTTAAACCTGTTTTATTAGCTGTAAATCTCCTTACTAACTGGTATTAGAATGGTTTACATGTGAATACTGCAATGAAAATGCACGTTGTAAAGCCTTTGTAAGTGTTTTCATGCTTTTGGTTTTTAAAGAGGGTGGTTTATTTTTAATATTGCACTTTGGATAACACTGTCTTGCATTTTTGAGCTTCACTTATGTCAGCATGAGATTATTCATTACGGAATGATCTTGAGAGTGGCAAAAACATTCCAACTAATTTTATAGCTTTAAAACACAAAATTTTTCTGGTATTAACATAAGGAGCAGTGCTTGCTTTTATCTGAAAAGAATCAAAAACCATGAAGAGTTAAAGGAAGAATAATAGTGGAGTAACTAAATTACAAATGAAATCTGGTGTCTCCATATCTCAGCATTTATCATTCCAGCAGGTTTTCTTGCAGAGGAACTGGACTGAGACGTAAGAGCTAGATTCTGCCACCTGGGTCTGTGTGACCTAGGACAAGCCACTTAGTTTCTCTTTGACTTAGTTTTATCATCAGTGAAATGAAAAATTTCATAGAGCTTTTATGAAATTGTAATTATTTATTATTTGGAGAGTATCTAAAGGTTGGTCAGTAGCATGCTCTGTAAAGTTAGGAAGTAGTATTATTTTGTCCATATTTCTGCAACTCCATTTTGTATCAGATAGTAACAATTCATGAAATGGCCTTCACTGTAAAACCAGAGTGTACTGCATTAAATTGAGTCCTGGGTTACTGTGACCCAGACTTCTGCCTTGTTCACCTGTTCCACATGGCAACCACATCTGCAGGAAGTACTCTCTGAAGGCTCTGGATTGGGGAATGCAATTTGCTCTATAATTTCCCATGGTATGTTACAGAAATAAGTGATGCTAGCTGGGCTGCCTCCAAATTAGAAAAAAATGCCTTTTTTCTTGGCTTTTCACAAATCAGCACTCTGAGGAATAAATGGGTATTAGCCATTGGAACCATATTGTCTTGATAGCACAGGATAATTCTGAAATGGAACATTTCTCCTTTTATCCAGCCATAGTGAAGGCGATTTTGTGACCTGGTGAGGAAGCCCCCAAATGCTTCATTTGGTGCTGGCATAGAACGTGTGTCTGTACATTTGGGGAATGAGAATGCAGCTCATTTCATTTTGGGAATGAAGTACAGCTTTGCAGCGTTCATGGACAAGGCAGCTCAGTGCCTTGTGGTAGATGAGCTGGCAGCACAGTATGAGCTGGAAGCACTACTGTGTGGAGCAGCTTTCTGAGTTGGAATAAGGTGTCTTCCTGAAGATGCAGATGAGTTCTGGATGGGGAAGGAGGGTAAAGATTCTCTTGCTGTCCTTGTCCTTCAAGCACTTCTGTGTGTAAGCAGAGTGCTGCAGCCTGCAATGAGGGCTCGGTGTGAGGAAAGTGGTTTGCCTAGAAACATCTCCTTGTATCTGGAACGTTCCTGTGTATTTTCTTTTTTTCAGTTTATGAGGTAGCTTTTCTTTTCCTTCAAAACCAGAGCATGCTGAGACTGTATTTCAAAAGCCTTTGAATAATATATGTATGGTATTAAAATCCCAATGTAATAGTGATTATAAATCTCATATATAAATGTCAACACTGTAATGGTTTTGTTCTGTGTTTTGTCCTAGAGCTTTGATATTACCAGCGTGATCCAGGAGGTCAATTTTGTTGAAGTCCGTTTCTTGTCAGCCGTTTCATACGCAGCAGAGCAGAGCAGATGTCACAAAGCACACAGCATCCCCCCGGCGTGCCCTCCACCTGTGCAGAAAGGAGAGTGCCATGTTAATTTCATCAGAAAGGTAGGGGCAGAATTGTCTGTCTCTGGCTTCAGGCTGGGAAAGAGGAATGCACCACAGGCTGTCCTTACAGTTGTATTCTGAAACCTGCAATGTTGTTTTATACTTAGGGCATATTTTTCATTGCAGCTTCCTTCTCCCATCCCCCCTAGAAACCTGTAATCTTGTATGTTGACAATACAAGAGGCATAAGAAGGCCAGGCTTCATATCTAAGTGATAAGGATGTTTAAAAGGCTATTTGCATCAAAGAGTCAGCAAGGAGACTTGCTGCTAAGAGGGCAGGACAGCATCAGGAAATGTGTAATCATTACATTTTGATCCACTGGGTGGGTTTAGCAACGTGTGCTGACAATAGAGTTCACTGTTTCAAATACCAGTGTGTATTGCCAAGGCTGTAAAAATCTCATCCAAGCAGCTTTGTGAGTGTTTGCTGTTGCTCATGTGCTGTGCTATTTATACCGGGCAGCTCAGGCATGTCCCATGAAGTGTTATCTAACAGGTACCTGTTCTCATCTTAGTAGTGTTGTGAAGTGTGACTTATAAGTACTTATTCCGTGAAAACAACAATGTAATATAAATGAATGAAGCTCAGGAACTTTAAGATTTGGCTTCTTTGCTGTTAAAACTCAAGTCAAGGTAAACTATCATTTGAGTAGCATCTCATGTATTTCTGATAGCTTTGCAGCAGATAGAGGCAATGTCTAGATGATCTTATTTTCTAATTTCTCTTTTTGGGTGTTTTTGCACATTTGTCTCTACTTAAATGCCTTTCTTGTTAATTATTTTCAAACTTTCTAATAAAGTGTTTCTGGAGTCTCCTCAAAAAATGACTAAGATCCTGTTAATTTAAACCTGGATGTAATTTCCTTTAAAATTTGTTAATGTAAACATGGACTCCATGTTGTCCTGGAAAGATCCTTTAGGGTTAAGATGTTGTCTTTATTTCTAGTTGCTGCTACTTTAATTTTCTGTACATTTTAGAAAGTTTATTAATTCTTCCGAGTCCACTGTGTTTTTTAGAAATCAGTGCAAGGGGAGACTTGCAAGTAATAAGGCACTGACACAGCTGTAATCTTATTTATAGAGCAAAAGTGGCCTGGAATGATTTTATGCTTCACTACACTATACCTTTAAATTTGTAAGAAAATATGCTAGTGTTTTTTTCCTCAAATGAGTTGTTCGAGTGCACTTGGAAGCTGCTCCAGAAATTTCCAGAAACATTTTGAGTTCCAAGTATATGGTAACAACAGCGGCTATGTCACATTTAAAAGTAAACAAAGGAGGACATTGTCATAAACCGGCTGCTTCGCATCTGAAAGTAATGGGAAACTGTTTACACGGTTCAGGTGGAGTATTAAGTGCAGTAAACTTAACTAAATCTGAGTAGGAGTTTGTGGCAAAACACAAACCTGTCACTGCTAATGTACTCCAGTGATCCAGGCATATTGTTCTTACGACATACTGTTTCTGATAGCAGTCTCTGTAGTATTTGTAGTGAAACCTGCCAATCTGTCAGTGATTCATTTGTTTATTTTTTATAAAGGGAAAATGACTTTCAGTCGGACATGTTTTCTAAGAATATGTTATCCCTGGTTTTCCCTTTGAAATAGGTGCAGTGTTTGCTTCCAGGGAGGCTCTTTTGCAATTTGATAGACAGGAGGCTGACTGGCAACACAAGGGATAGGCCAGGCTTGTGCAATGTGGTTTGCCCAAATTAGTATGCCTTGGCTGTAAGTTATTAGTCTCTAAATTTAGAACTGTGTGTCACTGTACAAGACTTTAGGAGATCTATTGTATTTGCTTTGGGGGCTGGGGCTGTGTGAAACTTGGAGGGCAGATGAATAGATGTTGTCAAGGGATTTGTTTAGCAGAGGTCTGATCAGGTTTGAAAACAGCTAAATGGAAATTAGTGTATGCACTTCTCTGCCTGACCAGCATTTTATAATTCTGACAGTTATTCTGATGTTAGTACCAGAACTAAGCTACTTCTCAACCATGTTTTTGTTCCCTTTGTTTTTGTATAAGAGAACCATAAAAAGGGGAGAAACAGTGAACATGACTGAACTACACAAATGCACCAGGCATACCCATTTCTTTCCTTGTATTAATCTGTGGTGTTTAAACTAAAAATAGGAGATAAACTATTTCATATATGATTTTTAATTTGATGCCATTCTTCTAAATACTGTAACATCTCTAACTGTCAGTTTTCTGCTCAGTTTGTCTTTTAGGTGTACAACTAAATACTGACATTACAAACTAAGATAATTCATAGCTGAATTGAGAGTAATCTCCTGGATTGCTTATTTGATCTTTACTCTTTGGGGTTTTGTTGGCATTTTTTAAAGTGGTATGCTAAGTGTTGTTTTGCTCTTGCAGTAATACAAAATTTCTCTGTACATTTGATGTTCAAGACAATTTTTTTTTTTTCTTTAAAATATAATACGGGTAGTACTGGCAGAGTTCTGGTTGAGAAATAAGAAGAAAATACTGTTGGCTCTTCTGGGTTTATGGAAACCAGAAAAATTCTTTCCATGCACGTCAATATTTTATTCCCAGATAGCAAATATCTTTTATTTCTGGCACAGCATCAACGTCTGTGTGAAAAACAGGCAATTGTAACATAATCATTCTGTTTTCCAGGAGCAATGTTCATTTAGTTGGGATTGGGGCCCTTCTTTTCCCACTCAAGGAATCTGGAAAGATGTTAGGATTGAGGCCTATAACCATTATCACCTGATTTACTTTTCTTTAACTCCTTTTTTTGGTAAGTCTCTTTTGTTTCTTCTTTTTATTGTTGTTTCACTTGTGGAATACAAACCATTTTATTGTTAAGTCAAATTAACCGCCAGTTTAGGAAATGTTCTATGGGTTTTTTTACAGCTTTGTTCGTAGTTCTTTCCACAGCACACCTTTTTAAGATATTGAAACAGTACTTCAGTACAAGCAATAGCTATTAAAAGTGTTAGAATTCCGAATCATTTTTACTTAAAATCCCCGAATAACTGCAGAAATAAATGCAGTATAATTGAGATTATACTGTTCTCCGGTTTTGAAAAAATTCTTTCATATTGGCATGTGTTTTCACCAAGACTCCCTGTAAATATGTCTCACTTTCATTTAAAACAAAGGCAAAGCTGCTACGGGAATTTGGTTTTGTGTTGGAAAGACAAATGGACAATGAGTAGAGTTTGATGAGTGCTGAGTTTTCAGGACACAACATGAAGTCTGAGAGAGAAAAGCAGTCATGCTATGCAAGGATAATTGTTAAAGCTGCAATTGGAGAGGATAACCTCCTGCATTCCTGCTACCTAACTTACCGAACCGGTTTCCCCTCCTGCAGTGGTCTCTGATTTTCCTCTCCTTTGTCCTGAATATCATTGCAGCTGAGCAAAAGTAGTTAATTCCTTTGAAACATTTTGCAAGCGGTGATATGCCCCATTGTAGACCACCCACATGGTTTTTTTCACTGCGTCTTGAGCCCAGTCTTCAGTGGAGTAAGGGCTAGCACGTGGGTCCTCTGCACTGGGGTGAATTTCGCCCCTTGGGAATAGATTTGTTGTGTATGAATAAAAGAGGAAGACATCACTCCATGGCTGCTTGTAAAGCGTCCCGAAATAGCTGCAGGTCTTAGCTAGAATTTACGTGACTGGAATTTCCATGGAAAGCCCCAGCACAGATTGTGTGCTTTCTACAATTTAGTTACAGTAAAAAACCTTTTCTGGTCCCTCCCACATTCCCACAACTCCACCTTCTGGTAGGTAGTCTTGCTCTCTGGATAAATGGAGGGAGCAAACCTCTTTAATTCAGCAGAGATTGGCTTGGAACCAAGAGCTTATTAGTATTCAAACATAATAACGTTTGAAAAAGAAAGAGTAAATGAACAACCTGAATTTAGGCTGCCTATGTACTTTTATTGTTCATCAGATTTAGTGTCATAGCCTTTTGACCACTGAGTCTGTAAAAGATTCATTGTTCTTGGTTTCTGTGCCTAGACCCCACAGTTCATGCAGTTAAGAATGGGCTGGAATATCTATATGTCTTTGTAGGGAAGGAAAAATGCACTGTAATGTCTGACCCTTGTAGGGTGGGTATATTTTTAACTTTTTCCACATTTCAGAAAATTGGTCTTCACTGGCTAATGCTGGTTGTAATATAAACTTGGGAATTCAATCATGGCTCTTCTTTCTATGACAGAGAGTGAAAATCACACCAGGGCTCAATGCGATTCTTTGGTTTTTGGAGTGAGCTCTCTTTCTGTTGTGGAGGAAGGAGAGCTAGAGTATATAAATGAAAAGAGAAGGTAAATTGTTAGTAGTTTGGGTATACAAAATGTGTCTTAGTTTTAGTTTTCCTTGTTTTCTACTTGCTTTTGCTTATATGTTAATCTGTAATATTTGAAATATAGGATTAGCCAGGCTATGTTAGTAGCTAGGCAATTCAATTGCTGAAGTTAGTAGGAAACTTACACATAGATCTTGAGTACCCTTGACCCTGGCTCTCCTTATTCAGTAAGTTCTGTGAAAGAGAGGACACTCTGTGGTAGCTTCAGAGAGATCTCAGGGAAGTCATTAACTTGTTTCCTCCACGACACATTGGTGGGAGAAGGGACATAAAGATATAGCCTGTCAAGTCTAGACACAGTGGGCCCAATTCATCCCCAGAGTAGTTCCATTCATTTTGTCCAGTGAGTCTGGGATGAATTCAGCTCATTTTCTGTTAATACTGTTTTTGTTTCATTGACAAAAGTGATTGTACTGGCTTGTGATTACAATCTTTCCCAAAGAGTACCATGTTCATATGAGTGCTGACTAAAAGCAAATACAATGTCTATGGGAGTTGGTGGGAAAAAATTCCTTCCTAATGAAGTGACTGGTGTCAAGATCTCTGACTTTTGTACAGAACTCTGAAAAAAAAGCCTTGATGGCTTTTGAATGAAAAAAAGAGTTAAGAAGTGTAAATCATATTGCATTGTTCTCTTCTATTTGACATAGATGTCAAATGCACTATATAAGAAGATTAACCATGTAGGTCTGGTTCAAACACAGCCTGAAAATTGTCAAATTTAATCTTAGGTGTTTGAATTTTTTCTTTAGAGATCATGTTAACTAATAGGTATATAAACATAATGCTTAAATTCCCTTTTTTTCCCTCTCTTTTCTTCTTAGTAAAGAGTGCTCAGCAGTGGTGTCTTGAAGTCGAGTCTGTTTTTGATATAGCCAGCTCCAAGTCAGTTGCAGTTCTTGTGACTGTGGACATTCCCAAATTACAAACGCAGCAGACATTCAATGTGAAGCTTCAACCTGGAGAAGGCAGCATTGTGCTGCACGTAAACATCAACAAGGTAAGGAGGTGTGTGTGGAAAGCTAGTCAGCTGCAAAATGTTTCCAATGTGACTTTCTGTTTCCATGCCAGTTTGAGGCCTCCCTCCCATTCCTTACTGTGTTCCTGACTTAACAGTTCTGTACCCCTTACAGGGTAGGAGAACAGTTATTTTCTTTTCTAAAATCTGGTGTCTGTGGAGCTATGTAGCTCAGTGTCAAAAAGATTATGAAGCCTTAGAAAAAAGATCACATAATCACTGGCTACCTTTAAATGAGCTCTTTTGAGTTATTTGGGTAAATAATCTTTGGATACTCTGTGTCACTTCATTTCACTGCCAGGAGATATCTCACATGCTACTGTTCACTGGACTGATTGGGACCAGAATATACTACAATATGCATGACTCTCCCAGGAGAGAGGAAACATTTCTCAAACCTCTTACTAGATACTCTTTCAGGTAAATAAAAGCAAAAGAAAATTTTGTGGAGTAATACTCCTTATATTCCCTTGTAGTCCTTTGGATAGGCAAATCTCAGTAGGAATTTTTGAGTGGTAAAGGTGCTCTAGTGAGGAGCAAACTCAATTAAAAAATCAGGCTCAGGCCAGTGGGCAGAGTGGGAGCCCAGGCAGTGCAGCAGGAGCCACACCTGGTGGAGTTCTCCATGGGAGCTTCACTGCCACAGGACAAACATTTGTGGGTGGTGATGTGCTGTAAGCAGGAATTTGGGGCTTCTAACAATACTGGCAGTTAACAGCATTTGAGGGTCTGCCTTCAAGCTTTTCTATATTTTACTGGCTCTGCTGGTTTTCTGCATTGCTGTGTAAGTCTGCATCTGTTTTCCCAGTTTGACTGCATTGTGTGTGTGTTCTTGTGTTCACTTGTCAGTTGTTTGAGTGGAGAGAAAGCAAACAGGGTGTTTATGTTCTAGAATGCACACTTTGTGACTTATGTACTTATGTGCTTTGTTTTATTTTGACACAGAAGCATAGAAACATACAGTTTTTGTTACTGTTGTCATCTGACATGCAAGCTACATGAGCAATCACCAATACCCAGTTTCATTTAAAACAACCATTAGTCTCTGCTTAGCCTTTCAATGGATTATATTAAGCAGGCACTGCAAAGTGAAACTTCAAAAATTATTTTTGCTTATTTAGTTGTCCCACCCCCAAACTCAGAAGAGATCTGTTAGTATAGTGCAACTGCAAGTCTGGGAGGAAGCACTTTCTTCAGAGCAGAGGCAGCAATGTTTCATTATTCTTTGTGCACAAAAGGCTTTGCTGCACCAATTCACATCAGCTGATTTTATGAGAAGCCCTGAAATGTGTTCTCATGTATTGATGAGGCTAACGAAGCCCTTACTCTGTACATGGACCTGTGTGGTGCATATTAAAATACTGAGGCCTCACTAGGAATTTATTTCTAGTTAAGAGCTTATGGCAGATTATGTTGTGGAGTCACTAGGTGTTTGGTGCATATCGCCGAGATGTGTATCAGCCTTCCTGCAGTTGCCACGCAAAGGGCTGCGTTGCCAACATGACAGCATTTTGCTTATCAGCTAGTGGTGAGCAGAGGGGTGACATCATTAGTGGCCAATGAGACTCTCCAGTCGTTCCAGGCAGCTGCAAACACTCCCTTGTTGTCGAGGCACACGCTGAGTCTGTGCTTCCGTTTGTATCCGTGCAGCACAGAGATCAGTGCTTCCTCACAAGCAGTTATGATAATTCTGTATCAGAGAAGCTGAAAGATGTATTCGTGATGTATTCATGGCTGTGTCCAAGTATAGCTACAGCAAAACATATTGTTGGGCTGCTTTCCGGCCTCAATTTGTTTGAAAAGCTTGAGGCACTCCTTCCATGACTACACTCAGTGCTGATCCCTCCGTTGTTTGGTTGTATGCATTACTGCTTTCTTTCCACAATTTTTGTGTTGCTCACTCAACTGGCAAATGCTGGCAACAGGATTGAGCAGCAGAAGTAGGCTGCTAGAGTGAAGATAAATATTCTGTCATCTTAGAGATTGTATTTCATGTTTGTAAAAATTATGGAGTACTAATGATGGGATTAGGAAGCATAGAGAAACAAAGCAAAAAACCACTGAAAGAATGAAAGAATTTGACTTAAAAGCTTGACATATGTGAAGCGGTTAGTATGGTCACATATTACCAAAGTCACAGTTGAAAAGTGTCACTGCTGTATATTGAATGTTGCATGGGCTAGATAAAAGGATCAATGAGAGGAGGTGTATGATACAGAGCTCTGTGAACAGTGGCTGCTCCTGACACAGATATTTGGGATTTGGAGGAATAGTGTGTCAGTGCACCTCAGCTGAGGAGTAGCAGCTAGATGTGTGCATCCATGTCCAGGTGTGCTCATGGCCTGTTATGGACACAAAATGATAGCCTGGACTTCAGCAGAGGAAATCATACTTCTCTCTTTAAATGATTTTCACCTCAGAGCTGCAGCTGGAGAGAGCATTAGCATATCTCAGCTGAAGCACAAAACCTCGTTAGACTTGTGGTAATTCACTCAAAGGTATCTGAGCCCCCAGGTGTATTTTATACCTCTTTTATACATGTTTCTCAGACTTTCTCCCTTGTATGTTCAAGAGCTCTGCAGTGGAGGCTTGGTGGCCAAATGGACATGGAAAACAAACAGGATACAACATGACAACAACTTTTATGATGGAGGCAGGATGCCAGATTGAGAAGTTTTCAAAGGTGAGCCCTTCAGCTTAATTACATCTGGCATTGCACTGTTACTGTTAGGACATCTGCTCTATATAGCAGGTGTCTAGAGCTCTTAAAATATCTTGATGGATTGTAATATGCATGTGAAAATGCTAATGAGAAACGAGGTTTTTTAATGTCACAATGTAAGGCTACCCGTATTCCAGTAGTTTTAGCTTATATGGATGCCTTTACTTATATTCAAGCTGCAACATGGCTTTAAGTTAGCTGGAAACCTCGGAAGAGAAAAGATGTTTACTTTTTAAGTTTTCAAGCTTAGGAAAAGAAAACAGCACTTCTAAACTTGATATACCATGCTTTTGGTTTAGTATCATGCACTGAAAACCCGTTTTAGATTTCTATAAGATTATGGAAAGCTTTATCATTGAGAGTTTTCTTGGCAATTCAGTTTCTAAAAAAATTGTAGAATAGACACATTTCTAAAACCTAACAGACATTTATTTATTAGAATGTGGTAGATATGCTTCAGGCTCAAGAAGAGGTAAGATCTTAAATATGACCATAAAAGTAATATTTGGGGATTTTTGCATAAGGGTTCCTCTAACACCCTGGCTGTTTAATTATCTGTTTGGTTTTACTAAGAAGCCTAGAAGAGGTGATTTCCAATTGTCCGTTAAAAAGCAAAATCATAGAGATTAGACCGGGATCCTTATGCAGTCAACATGTGGAAACAACCACGTAAATGTATGCATTTAGTAGGTGTTTCTGGTGTGTATTGCTTCACTAAAAACTAACCTGGTCACCAGGCATCTAAACTGCTGTTTGCTGTAACATTTGTTCATGTGAAAAAACCCTATGAAAAACTAGTAGCTTCTGGTGTTGTAGACTTTATAGGACTAGCCCTTAGTTTGATTATGAAGTCATAATAATAATAATAATTCTTTGCTATTATTAGTGTTCTAATTTTGGAACAATTAAAAAACCCACGCTGAGTAAACACAGCATATTATGCTTGGACAAGCTGGTATTAGGAAATGCTGCTGTAAAGCCTGTAAAAAGGAAAATTCTGTTACTACTGTGTGAAAAATGCACAATGATAGGAAAGCTAATCAGTTCCATTTGGCTGCTTGTGTCAGAATATTTCATAGAGCTCTGTGGCATATGATCATGGGGACTTCATGGTCTACAACAGAAGCCTCTTATTTTTTTCTCCTTAAGGGGAAAGGGGGGAAAAAAAAAGGCAAACGCACCACATAGTGGGCATTGTAAATTAACCAGCATATGAAGCCTTTACAGCTTACAGTGTGAAGTCTGGTCATCCTTCCTGTGTTCTGTGCATCTCTGTCTTAGATTCTGGCAGACACACATGTACACACACAGCATCACCCCCCACCCAGAGCTGTATGAGTGGAAAAAGGCTCTGCATGCAGTTTTTTCATGTTGTAGCATTATTTTCTCTCATGTCAGCAAAACTGAAAGCAACATTCACATAGCTTAATAAGAACTTTGAGTAGTTCACAGGAGATACAATCAGGGATTAATGTTCCTGAAAGTTGTTTTGTTGTCAGTTCTGTTGTCCATGTTGTAGTGACTGTATTCAGGAGGAATAAATGTCCTACTTCCACCCTTTTTTTTTCTTTTTCCCCAGAAAAAAAAATAGTGTGAGGCATTTCACAGGTGGTTTGTGTCCGTATGAGTATCTACTTAACTTTGGATAGGAGAAAACTGAAGCATAAGAACTGTACATGTGAGAAAACACAGCTTGATCTTATGTCAGATTTGGCTACTCCTTGATTTGGCTACTCAGCTTGAACTACTTTCTGGATTGTGACATGTTAAGAGTAGTCTTCAAAACATTAACTAATCCTTTGGGAATATTTCTGGGTGGCCTTCCAGTATGTACTTGCAGGAGCTCTAGAGAGCTCTAGCCAGCAGTGCTGGGAATCTCTTTGGCTGAGAGAAAAAGTTATTCATTCTGGTTCAGAATAGCACAATACCAAAGTAGAATAAAACCCAACATCCAGGATGGGATGTGGTTTGGTTTTGGTTTGGTTTTCCATTTGAATTTTTTGTTCTGGAGTTTGTTTCTCAGGATAATGTGAAACAAAGTCATATCTCAGAGTGAAATTGGTTTTCTTGATGGAGGGTCCTGTTTCCTATTGGTAAATTGCTTTTCTTCTTGCCATCCCTACACCAAGGAATTTATTACCTCTTTCATTGCCCCGTGAGGCATTTGTTTGCTTTTCAGTTCTATTTCCCCATCCTTCTGTATGCCTATTTCTCCAGCACCATACTCAGAGTTTTTTTGTTTCATAAGGCTATTTTTGTACTTTCAAGATCTTGGCCTCTAGCTGTCTTTCCCTCCATCCCTTTACACACTCTTTCCGCCCCCCCCCCTCCCCCCCCCCCCCCCCCCCCCAAGTCTTTCCTTCTGGCTTTGTAGTTTTCACACCACTTTCATGCTGCGTGCTAATTTGTTAGGTCGCTGGGTTGTTCTGTGATCTTATTTCAACTCTAGGCATCTTCATCCTTACTACTTTTCATACTGCCAAATATGGGAATGCTAAATGTGATCCACAGGTCACTTAACTGTCTACAAAGCCTTTGCATATGCCTTAAAAAGACTGATATCTGTTTCATAATTGTGCCCAGAATCAGCTGATTGGTCTGTGGTGGCTAGAGAGCCTCTTGTGCATGCTCTGAGACTGGGAGAGATGTTCAGCCCTCAGGCAGCAAGCTCTACCAAACAGATTTCAAGGTGGCCAAGGTTTTGGTAGCCAGAAAGGCATGTAGCCAAGCATGCCACATGCTGGTTATCTGCCATTGCCCTTCTTTTACCCCACAAGGCAGAAGGAAGCTGTCCTAGGAACAGGAAGATGTGCTGTTACCAGATGGCCCCAGGGGAAAAATGGAGTTGCACCGAAACTTGAAAGCCTGGGAATGTGAGCTGAGGCTAAGGACCTTTTACTCTTGCTTCTGCTGTCTGGGTGGTCCTGGCTGGTGTTTCAGCCTCTCAGATTGCCTTGGGTTTGGCCAGTTGCATGAGTTCCACTTGAGCATGAATAAAGCAATATCACATTACTTCTGTTTGTAATATAAATGCTGCATTATAAATGCACTCTGAGACAGCCCCAACCTGCCTGATGACATCCATTAAGATGACATCCCAAATACTTTGGCAGCTCCAACTGCAGATCCCATTCCACTTTGTGCCATAAGAAAAGAGCCACAATGGAGACTGAGGAGTTTTTCTCCAAGTAATTGAATTCACTGTAGGAAGGTCAGAACTTTTTCGCTAGTGCAGTACTTATACTGTAGTTTTGCTTTTGTAGTCTTCAGGAGTTAGGGTAACTGAAAATTGTATGAAGACATTGGTTATTTTTTTTTAATTCAACTTCTCATGTTAAACTAAGTCTGCAAAATTCTAGGAATGGTCACTGCCATGATGCAGAGAGGTTTTGGTTGAGTTCAGTGATCTGTGACCTCCACTAATGCATCTAGTTTGTCACATGCATTGTCTCCATCCAGGTATTTGGTTAATAATTATCCAGTTAACTTAGAGGCACCAAAGAGGAAGCAAAAAGTGGTGATTTTCTTTTTCTTCCCTACCACTAGAAATAGTTTTCTGTCTATGTGTATAACTTTTGATAAGCTGAAAGTTTAGAAAATACAGTCCCATAGTGGGATTAGTAATTTCCCTTTTGAACTCCAGCCATGTCTGGTGTGTGAAATAAAGAATTGTATTTTGTCTTAAAGACAGGTGTATCATTTGCACTTAACTAGGTTAATTTTAGCCTGATTTACTGACAGATACTTGCCACAACTGAAGCGTGTGGCAGAGAGAGAACAGGCTGTACTCTACAAGCTGACCTTTTGAAAAAGTAGAGGAAATAGTCATATGAGGGAGGAGTGGTTGCTATCTTAGTAGTAGAAAAAATTAGTTTCCTGCCCTCCTGACCCAAACCTGTTTTGGCTAAAATTTACTATTAGCTTTCTTTCACTTTATTTAATTACCCAGTTACCTCCCTATGGTAATAGGCAACAGGTACAAGAAAGATAAAGTGTTTTCTTTCTGGCTTAGACAAATTGAACTGGAACAAGGATGCAAGAGAAAAAGTTTAAAGTCTCCCTGAGAGAGCTGTTTTCTGTAGGAGTTTGGAGGTGGGCAGGAGCTGACATGGCATGTGGGGATTGCACCTGTAGAAATTCGGTGTCAGTGCTGTTGCAGTGCACTGACTGCTCCCTCATGGCTGTTTATGTCAGTGCAATCAGGGTACCCCTCAGAGCAGCATCACTGCTTGTAGTAAAGTCCCAGAAAACGTCTGGAACGATTTCCTGAGAACTTTAATTCCACCTGCAACAGGAAGAAGGAATATTTTCTTGTTTCAGCATCACAGTGCTATATATTAGGCTAAAAGAGCAGCTGTAAAAGTTTGGCTTCTGCTTTTGCTTGAGATGTGCTTTTATCTGGAATGATCTCTAATACTTTTCACAGAGTTAGTGTTTATTTAGCTGAACTGGTCTCTTTGAAACATTATTGCTGATCATGCTGTTCCAACACAACTGTGATGAGCAGAGGGCCCTTCCCTTGCAAACTGGCATTTGTGTTTGCATGCATGTTTTTTCTCTTGAAGTGCTACAGCTATTAAAAAGGTATCATTTCAGAGCAGCAAAAGGAGAAGATTTTGCTTGCACTACATGAATCTGATGCTAGGCATTCAGGTACAAGACTTAAAACTGAGCTGCTGAAGCCTCCTGGGAGGAGAAAATTGCAGATTAAATGGTGTCTCTGATCTGGTGCAACCACTGTATTCCTCTTACTGGTCTTCAGCTGGACTTTTGACTGAATTCTGCAAAAACCAAACTGCTTCTGTCTCTTCTTTACATACTTGTGTGCACATGTACAGTTGTTTGCTCATGCTTTCTTTTGCTCTATCTTGATATGATAGCAACTTTAAAAAGTGAACAGGCTTATTGAAAGAATTCTTTATAGTCCTGTTACAGTGTGTTTTAAGCAAGCAGGAATTTAGAGATGAGACCATGTCTTTTGACTACTTGACAAATTCTAAGCGGTTATTGTTCAGTTCAATCCCCTTTGTCATGCTTTTCTTTATTTATTTCCTTTAAATTCATTTTTTGTCAGCTTTAAATCTAAGTTTCATGTCTTCACAGGTTTATTTTCGAACAGTGGAACTTGTTCAGGAGCCTATTCCTGGCTCACCAGGCCTGAGTTTCTACTTCAGAATCAATGGCCGACCCATTTTTATTAAGGGCTCAAACTGGATTCCAGCAGATTCTTTCCAGGACAGAGTGACCTATGACACGTAAGCCACATTTGATGTTCTCTAAGGATAAAGGATCATGTTTTCCTCCTCCTGATTCTCTCTACACCCTTTATCAAAGGTTGTCTTTAGTGCGTAAAACTTTCAAGGTATCGCTCTAATTGTCATGGGTTGGAGGCCTCAGAATCAGGGCTTAATTAACATGAACAGATGTGAATGATGTTCAAGGCGTGTAGGTGCACTTACGGGTGGGAAGGTGATTGTTTGCAGTTCACAGGTTACTGGCCTTTCGGATATTTTTAGGGACAATCCTCAGGCTGTTTGACCTTTTTGCCTGGACACATCCATTGGTATTCAGAGGACATGCATTTCATCCATGTCATGCAGGGTTATATAAGTGCACAGCAGCCTCTCTCCCCTTTTCCTGATCTCATCTAGGCTACTTGGATGTCAATGCACAGCACCCCAGAGATGCAGGTGGGATGGGGGCTATCCTGTACTTGGGCTAAGCTTTGCTCTGGGTTTTTGGGGAACCAGGACAACAGGGCATGCTGCAGTGTGCATTCACATGCAATTTAGAGGCTGCCAGTATGATTTAAGGAAAAATGGCTGGAGCCTGAAACCCTTAAAATGAGACTCTGAGGCTCAGTCTTTCTCCTCACCCTCTCGCTCCCCTATTCTCGCTATGCGTTATGGAACTCAGGAGGAGAATATACATTTCTGATTGTGGTTAAAGAGAATTTGAATTCAAGTAATTACATACAAAGCAAGTAATATCAGAGGCGAAAACAACAACATGATTAATAAAATATAGTATTTCTAAATCTGGGCCTGCCAATACTTCTGTAAAAGCACTTACACGTGTGTCACTACATCTATTTCATAAGTGTTAACAGGACCAAGCAACTTTTTCTGCACAAAAAATTGCTTTTTGAAAGCTCTGTCCAGACATGCAGGTTTAGAAACTAGAGTATTTTCATACTTTCTGTTAGAGTTCTAAGTTGTAGATTGCCTGCTAATGATTTATATTTGGGTTTTTTTTCAGTAGGGGAGTTAGTTTCTTCGTTTTTTGTATAACCTTAGAAACTCTTAAGTAATACAACTTCACAAAACTTGTATATTTCCTTTTTGTATTTGACAGACTAAGGCTACTCTTGAAGTCTGCAGCAGATGCTAACATGAATGCCCTTCGGGTTTGGGGAGGAGGAGTATATGAACAAGATGAATTTTACGATATTTGTGATGAAATAGGAATAATGGTAAAAACAATAAACACAGAGTACTTATTTCAAAAGTGTCAAGAACTTGTAAATGAAAATGCACCTTAAATAAAAAAAATAAGAGAGTTAATGCATAAATTCTAACTATCTTTCCAAAGGATATTGTAGAGTATCAACATGAGAGGTCAGATCAACCTGATTTTTTGGTTGGCTGGGGTTTTAAAATTTCTTTTTAGTTTGAATGGTTTGTGATTACAAAGGCTGGGATGTCTTTTGAATCTGGAAGTGATATTTTGGAGACTTTATAGTAGAAGGTAGCCATTAGGTAGAAGGTAGCCATGCTTTTCTCAGTTGTGGAAATTGATTTTATTTCTTTTAAAAGTATTTTCTTCTTTTTAGCAACAGCTGAAAAGGTGTGGGTGTTTTTGGTTCAAACTTTTCATTTGGTCCAAAGTCAAATGTGGAAGGCATTATCCAAAGGGCCATTTGCAACAAGCTATAATTGAATATAAATATGGCTGTAAGATGAACACCTGCTTCAATCACTAATCCCAGATGAGTACCTTTGGTTATGTGAACTTGGAGGCACCTATTAATAAGTTTTGATGAAGTAGTGACTAGATAAATGAAGGCCAACTTTCATCTGGTATTAAAAATCCCAAGAAGTGTGTTTGGTCTTAATCTACACCATAAAAAACAGGGAAACAGAATTCATACCTTGCTGCTTTCAGATGTGTGTGCTTGCAAAAAAGTTACATCTATTTTAGTCATCTGAATGTGTGTCCTGATTTTTAAGGCTTCTGAGCACTTACAGTTCTTTAATTTTTGACACTAGGCACCTTAAGTAGGCCACTTAGATCTGTGCCTGTACAGTGCTCAGTGCAAGATTTAGATCCTATTTAACAGCCAAAATAACAAGTAAATGCAGAAAATCAGACCCGTATTCTGGAGGGGGCAGTGGTGGAGGTTTTTGGTTTTGTTTCTTCTGAAGGTCTTGCAAAGGCTTAAAAGTGCATTGGAGTCAAACTGTGTTTAAGGAAAACCAATGATAGCTCACTGAAGGAAATAGTGAGAAAAAGTTTCTTTCAATAGAGAGTTTTGACACCAACAGTCACTAAAGGATTATGAGTGATTCTGCAGCAATAGCTTTGCTTTTTTTGTACAGTGTTAGGAATATAACAATAATGGCTCCATTATCCCCCCACTGTCCTATTCTTTATCTTCAGTTTCCTTAGGGAGCGTGTGCTGAAAAGAGCCACGGAAAAGCATATTTTCACTGCAATGAAAATGCAATTGTATGAGGAGCTGGTCTGTGTCTCTCTATGTAGTGTGGTGATCAAAAAGTAGAGTCTCCTACAGACTCGTTTGGGTTAACGTTCTCCTTCTGGAGGTCTTTTCATTAACATTTGAGATAGACTAGAAGGAGCCTCCTCAAGGTTACAGAAATTTAAAAAACAAAACAGGTAAACAAGAAATCTTATCTATCTCATTGGGCTTCCTTTCTCCTTCAAGGTACAAATGGGCTTTATTGTTGTTGAATTGAAAGGCTTGCTGTTCTCTAGTATCTGCTTGATCTTTCTTTGAAGAGAAAGATCACTGTGTTTTTAGAGGATCTAGTTTGTTTCTGCCCCTCTTACTGGGTAAGATTTGCTGTTTTTAAGATCATTTTGTATGGAGGTGTTTTCTTAACAAGTACACTGTAACATTTGTTAAGTGTGCTTAGAAGAATTATTGTCTCCTCATTAAGTAATGGGGATTTGGTGTTACACCTGCAAAATAGTAAATAAATATGAAATTATTCTGTTCAGCTGCAAACTGCTAGATGTTCATATTTCTGATTATTCTGTTGAAGCTCACAGAACTTCATCTACTGAGCAGTATTCCACTCCTCAATGTACGCTGTCAGGATTTCTTTCCTAAGGGTAAATATTTCGTAACCCTGATATTGAGGATAACTGATATGCACGTACTTGAGCCCCATGGTGAATGTGATTTGTTTTCTGTCTGAACAAAGGATTGTTTATCCCAATAGCCATATATTTTTTAAGTTTGTAAAATAATTAAAATAATTTGCTGACAGTGTTTTTCTATCTTTCCTTTTCCTTGTAGATTTGGCAGGATTTTATGTTTGCGTGTGCGCTGTATCCAACTGACCAGAATTATTTAGAATCTGTAAGAGCAGAAGTTTCTCATCAGGTATTTTATCCATATGTCAAAGCTCTGTTTCACAATATCTACTTTTGATTGACTGACTGTATAAGTTAGCTTTCCAAAAATGGTTCTTTGGAAGTGTTTGTTAGTATACCTTTATGTAGCAGACACAAAACCTACTCTTGCTAAATCTTCTTTAACTCCTCTGACTACTTGCAGGAGTAGTCAGTCAAGCAGTCTGCGCTGAATTTATCCTTCACACATGGCTGAGTAGATGTGGATGGTACACACATGCATAAGGCAGATACATGTCAGCATATTAGAAGTTTGCCCTTCTGCAAGTGTATATTAAAAAAACTTTGAGCCTGGTTGCAAGCTGAGGGAATAATGAATCTTGTGGCAAAAAATGGGAATTGTAGGCTCAGCTTATGTAATATACATGTGTACTTGTGATTCAAGTAGTAATAAAGCGATTTAAAAAAAAAAATTCATTTTTAAGATAAGTAATTCTGCTTGACTTCTGAAACTGTTAAGTTGTATTTCAGGTACTACGTTTAAAATCTCATCCATCAATTATTCTGTGGAGTGGTAACAATGAAAATGAAGCAGCACTTGCAAGCAACTGGTTCTCCATACCTCATGCTGACATAGGAGTCTATATCAAAGACTATGTGACGCTTTATGTGAAGAACATACGAGAAATAGTTCTTACTGTAAGTCATCTCAAGAAATTGTAGGGGGATATGGCTTGGCAAAAGGTTTTAATGTTTGAGCAAGTTGGGGTTTCCTTTTTCTCTTTTAATCATCTTAAGACATGAGAAAGAGCATGTTGAGAAATTGCCCGTTCCCAGATCTTCTAAACAGCTCTCTAAACTCAAGAGGTATTTTCAAAGTAAAAAAAAAATTTTAATTGCTTGTCTTTAACATTTTGTGATGTGTAAAGGAAGAACTGAAAGTTTAGTAGATCTTGCTTTTTTTTTTCCTTCGTATTTTTAGTACGTCCACAAGTGCCCTCACTTCCAGTGGACAAAAATCAACTTGCCCATTAATTAGTTAAAATAGTTGATCAGGTTTCCTTTATCCTGATTTTGGTGAAGAATACTGTGAAAAACATTTAACAACCCTCAGATCTTTTATTAGCAGTTGAACAAATCTATAAAGATGTTATTTCTTCAGTATGTCACTGAATATTTTTTGTTATAAGCAGGTAAAGCCATAGTGATGCTAAACATTAAACTCATGTTGTGTAGTCATTGTATTGATTGTTTTTGAAAAAACAAAGTATTGGTATTCTACAGTATATGAAGGCAAAATAAAGTATTTTAATATAAAATTTAAACTGTGAGTATGCAGTCCCCAGACACCTGGAATCCTTGATGAAGTCTACTGTGATTTGGCACTACCCATTTTGCACAGCTTTTGTAGATTTATTTCTCCTCTTAGAAGAGCAGATTCTGGATTTCTCTACTGAGCTGTGTGTAAAGGTATGCTGTGGTGTTTTTGTGATTAGCAACGTGAGTTGTGTGGCCAGTTTGTGTGCAAAAAAGTGAGGTGTTCTGGCTTGATACTGTGGTTTAGTTACAGTTCACTCCTGCAGCATTGCCATCCAAGGTGGACCCATTTTTATTTTAAATCCATAGAATAATCCACTATTTGCAGTGGAGAAAGGAACCATAGAAGAAAAAAACTTCAGGTTCTTTGTAATACAAGCCAGCTGAGGAAACCTGCAACTACTAGTAGTACTGGACTGGGTAACTTGAAAAGACTTCTAACTTTGAGTTAAAGACTTCAGGGAATCCAGGATATCCTGTAGTAAATTGTTTCAGTTAATTATTAATTACGCACATCAAGAAAAAAAGAAAGAAGAAGATGAGGAAAGGGAACAGTTTCTTAAAATGAAGCACATGTCTGAGTCCATTGCAGTGTTGGATCCAATTGCCGTAACTTGTGACTGGAAACTAACTCAGGCCTCTATCTTGCTACAAGTAGGGTGTTAAATGGATTATACCTGCAAAAGGATTCCTTCAGTACTTTGTAGGCTACTGTTAAAAGATTTAGTATGCTAAGTCTACTGAGGCTATAAATAAAGGCAGCTCTGAACAATTTGAAATGTAACCCTTCTTGTAGTCTCATCTATCTTAGGATGCAGAGCCAGCTAAAATGACAATAACCGTAATGATACCATGCAAGCATTAAAAGCAGAACACCTTGGATTTGTTAGGACTAAATTTAGGTGACTGTTTAATAAGAAAGGAGAAAATCATGGCCTTGTTCCTGCAAAAACACTGCAAAAGTAATAATTTTCTATAAAGAAGTCACGGTAGTCAAATGTTAATGTTCCTTGAGTATATATTTCACAAGGCGCACTTTAAATAGCCTTCATTAAGAATTTAGAGGCATATAAAGATAGAAAATCTCTTGATGTGAGGAGAGAATCCCTCAGAACAGCAGAGCAAGCAGAATCATGCCCAGCTGTCCTCCAAGAACATAAGTAAGAAGCTAATTAAGCAAGTAAAGATGATGAATGTTAGGGCATAAAAGGGAATGCTTCCTAGGTGGTGACTCAGAAATTTGGAGGAGGCACGTTGTCCCTGCCCCCCACCCTGCCCTTCAAAAAATGGTCTATGAATTCAGATGATAAAAGCCAATCACTTTGTAAGGGGGTTGTATTTTTGTTTTGGCTTGTTTTTTTTTTAATTCCAGGAAGATAAGAGTCGTCCTTTTGTTGCATCCAGTCCCACCAATGGCTTGGAGTCAGTTAAAGAAGGTTGGCTCTCCCGGGATCCTTATGACACCCATTATGGTGACACACATTTTTATGACTACAACAGTGACTGCTGGAACTGGACAATGTATCCTAAAACTCGTTTTGCTTCGGAATATGGATTTCAGTCCTGGCCTTCGTTCAGTACAATTGAAAAGGTAAGGCTGGGCTTCCACACCTTCACACTCATTTAGTGAGGGCAGTGGGTCTCTTCCCAACAAAGTTCTGCATCCAAACTGTAGTAATGTGTTGTTAGGTGTGGTATGGCACAAGTGGGATAGGGGTGTGCGCTTGTGGCGAGGGAGGGGATGAAAATGTACTGTTTCCCTCCTTAACGTTCAATATACTTACCTTGATGTTGCAAGAGGGACCTGGTTTGGATGAGAGACTATTATGAAACTGTTATTTCTAAGAGTAATTCTATTTAATGTATAGCTCAGTAATGATTGACTAACATCTGTTTGCTTTTGTGGTGTCTAGGGACATGTATTTGAGAAAGAGGAGAAACATGACAAAAGCTGAATTGTGCCCAATTTTAAAATGTTTTGATTTTTATATATTTACCAATTTATTTCATTTAAATAATTTGTTTCTTAATGTATTGCATATAAGAGGATTTGGTTTTGTCTCTTGTTAAATTTAGATATTATATATTCTATGTTATTTATCAGATTGGAGCAGAGACATACCATGGTGTTTGTCCATTTGTCCAGGGAGAGATGTTGATATTCATGCATGCAGCCAAAAGAAGTTCAGAATGTTCCTTTCAATTTGCTGGGCAAAGCATATCATCTGAAGCATAATCAGAACATTCATCCATATTAATAACAATAAAAATTATTCGATCCAGCCTAAAAAGAAACAAATTTAAATAAGGTTCTTTAGAGAGTGTAATTACAACGAAAGCTTGTCAATAATAACTTAATGAGTTATGCTGCATTGTTGTCTTTAGTTGAAAAAAGCTGTTTTATGATCGTTTGTTATCAGAGGCAGGTTTTGAAAAGATATATACATATTATTAGAATTTATAGCCCTACTGACTTATGTAACCTTTATACCTAAATGTGTTTGACTAGAGTGCATTCTTCCATATTAATATATGGTGTTCCTGATTTACTATGAATGCAAGCAAAACTCTCAAGTCCCTTGGTCAACCCAAACCTTAGGACAAATAAGTTAAATGCCACTAAGCCAAAAGTTGCTCTTCTCAATGTGTGTTTTCATTTATTTGTACAAGGAGTGTGAGCAAAGGGTGTTAGTGATTCAAAATCCTTGCATGAGGCACTATAGAAATACACTACCAATTTTAAGGTTTTGGATGATGTCAGTAGGCTGTTATGGATATCCTTTCCTCAATATCCCGACAGTCATTAAATGTACATGCTACCTTTTCCTTTGGATACCTTACTTCTGTGTTTTTTAAAAGGTTTCCTCCCCTGAGGACTGGTCCTACACAAGCAATTTTTCTCTCCATCGGCAGCACCACGAAGGTGGCAATATTCAGATGCTTCAAGAGATTGGGCGTCATTTCAAGCTTCCCCAGAGCCCAGATCCTGTAAAGCAGTTCAAAGATATGATCTACCTGACTCAGGTAACAGGGATGTCTTCCATGGAAGTAGCCGCCAGTACTTGTTCCATTAGATTCTGTCAGCTGTTAGAACTGGATCTGGTCCCTTAGGGCGTGTTCCATCACACAGAAAGTTTCCATACTGAAGCATTGGAGAATCCAGTTTAATTTGGAATTAGCTTGTCTCTCTTTTATTGTAGAGAGACTCAAATTTTCATTGTAGAAGGGCTGGAATACTCAGGGAGTTACCCAGAAACTGTCTCAACTGGGAGAAAGTCTGTCAGTATGTGCTGCCTTGGTCCTTCTCCCCAGCTGTGCTCATGTAGCTGATGGAGGATGCAGGGATGTGCTGGGCTTCCATGGTACAAGATTATTCCCAGTGCTGCATGTTATTCCCTGTTCCAGGGTGGGGATGTTTTGCTCTTCATGTGGCTGCTGTAGGCTCACTGCTTTGAATTTTTGCCACATGGAACACAGGAGCTTTGGAAGCAATATTTTTTCCAAAGAATGTAGTTCTCTATTAATTAGATGAGTAGTATCTTTTATTTTGTTTATTTTGTTATTTGTTTATCAAATATTGATATTTTAGAGAATATATTTTGGGGTTTTTTTTCAGATCAGAAGGATATATCTTGTCTTTCATTCATAGTAGTTCTACCTCATGCATGTTTCTTTATTTATAATTTCTGTGCAACTTTTAAAAGATGCTAAGTAACTTTTTAATGCTATTAGGCAAATTGAAAGTGCTGTTAATTTTTGTTGTGTTTCTAGAATTTCAGAAACACTCTTGATGGAAATAACTGCACACTCACTAAGTTTTTAATATTTGAGAGCTGCTGTCAGCAAGTTTTATATAAAAGCAAAATAGCTTGAGAATTATGGGCTCTCTTGACAAGAGAACAAGGATAGATGATGCTGTGAAATTGAAAACGGGTAAAACTTGCACAGTGAGGTCCTGACTGTGAGGGTTTTGGTAAGGCTAAGTCTATCAGGGCCTTATTAAGAAGTTAAACAATTTAATACCAAAATAAGGATATCAAAGAGGATAAAGAAAGCAAACTTTCTTTAACGGTTAACTAGAAGTAATATCTTTACTTTTTGAGCTGTCCTAAAGGCTTTTAACTTTAAGAATTTCTTTATATTTCCCCAGCCTACTAATTAAATGTGTCAAGAACACAGCAATCTGTTTAGCATCCATTGACAACTTGGCCAAAGAAAAATTCTGAAAAGTGTTTTTTAGGTGAGGGAGGGAATGAGAAAAGGAGTGGGAGTGCAGCTGAAAAAAGGTTGCTTTTCTGATGCACGGTTTTGACTGTATAGTGAGAATGTAAGTTCAGAGTGCGAGGGTTTAGACACCAAGGTAATGCAGCTTAATGTCATTTTGTAACTCAGGAGGGGTTATTTAAATCAATGTAAAAAAAAATTATTTAAAATTTCATTTTATTTTCCTTGTCTTCCATTTGCCTTTCAAAGACCATCTTCACTGTATGGAAGTAGCCCTGTATGAGATTCTTGAAGGGTACTGCTTGCAAAGCTGTTGGGAGCTGCTACAAATAGATTCCTTCCAGCAGAGACCCATTGCACTGCAGGTGGATACTCCTCAGGGCTCAACTTTAAAGTTATGTTGCTGTGAAATCTGTGTTGTGTATCAATATATTCACAGATGTTTTTCAAAAAAGTAAAATCCGATATGCCAAAAATATTTTTTTATCTCTTTGTTGACCAAGGTGATGCAGGCTCAGTGTATAAAGACAGAAACTGAATTCTATCGTTTTAGTCAAAGTGAAATAATCAATGGAGAAGGACACACAATGGGAGCTCTGTATTGGCAACTCAATGACATTTGGCAGGCTCCTTCATGGGCTTCCTTGGGTAAGTTTTGTGACAGTCAGTTGTGTTTTCCTCATCTGGAAGTATCAGAATAAGAAATATAGCTCTGCTCTGTCTCTTGGGTGACTTTACACACTTTGAATGTATTTCTGTCCATTCTTTAGAAATGCTCCAGGATGGGATTTACGGTGTAAAGGCTGAGCATCTAAATTCTTCTATAGTCAGTTGGGGGAGAGATGGTTATCTCCAGATGTGATTCATTGCGTCCTTAGCTGTCTCAGAAATGGGATGAATTATCTTCTCCATGATGAATTTGATTTTCATAGAACTCCATAAGGTATCTCTCACCCAGTGTAGCTTCTGAGAAGCTCTTTATAGGAGAAGACTGGCTGAGATTTGATGTCTAACTTGGTGTCAGATGAGGTGAATCGCTCCTTATGACTTAATTATTCTGCTAATATGCTCTTTACACACGTGGTATCTCTTGTTTTTTTTATCTTAGAACACAAAAATAATCAGACATATAAAGAGGTAATTCACTTAGGCAGTAAGAAGTAGGGGAGGAATGAGGAATGTGGCATGAGGGAAGTAGCTGTGTTTCATGTTCCAAACATTTTGTCTAGAAGTCATTTTGAAATTCAGAAGCTGTCCTATGGCAGCTGTATAGGACTTGGGTAGATTCTCTTTCAATTTTAGTAATTTCTCACATATTCTGGTTTTGAAAATCTTTATTTAAGCATTTAATGTGTAAAAAATGTGAGCAAACTAGAAAAAGCTAAGAGAAAAAGTAAGACCTGTCTAAGGATAGTCCTGATCTGTCCTTAGAACAAAAGGCCATTTGGCCTGGTTTTGAGAAAAAATGAGCCCACACCATCCTCCCCCTCTTTATCTGGGAGATGTTTGTCCCTCTCCCTTTTTTTTTTTTTTTTTTTTTTTAAATTAATCCAAGCAAAATAACTGCAACAACAAAGGAAAACACAGTAGAAGAAAGAGGTTAATTTATTTAAATGATAAGGCAGTGGTCCAACTATGATGCTCATCTTTCTGGACTTTCTAGACTTGTATTGGGAAATGGAATATCACAATGTTAATTTTTATGATTCTAGCAATGAGTGATGCTCTTAGGCTTTAAGTGCCTCAAGAGAAAAAGATGCTTGGAAAAGTGTCCCTTTGTAAAGACAGGTGTATTGATAGATGTAATGGTCGTGGAGACCATAAATATCTTTTTGAGTACAGAGCTGACATCACTGTAGAATATTTATCAAATACTTGAATTATTCATATGTTTTTGAAGTTGGTTTATAAGAAAGAAGCTCAGCAGAGATACAGCTGTCCCTTTGTGTTGTTGTATTCCCTCAGTGAGATGAGGAAAGGTTTAATATTCATTTAATTAGGCTGTGTGGTAGAGGGATTTTGAAATGCTAATGGCTGAAATTATGCAAGACTTCGGAGAAATTAGTTTTATTTGCACTTCAAAAACATGTTTCTGCATCTTGTTAGATGGCACAGTAGTATCACCAGTGAGTGCTTTTATTTAAATCTGTTACTTTGCAGAAAGTCATGGAGGGGTTTACATAATTTCCGGTACAAAGCAGACATGTTCCCACGTGGTGGGGAAGGAAGAAGGTAGCAAATGTTTCTCCTTTTAACTTTTACCTTTAAGATGTTTGCTGGGGGTTGAATGAAAACAGAGCACAGCACTTGTGCCTGCAGCTCAGAAATAAACAGCTTTTATCACATCTGGGTTCTGACTGTTAGCACATCGCTGTGGAGCCGGTTGTGCCATGTTGGATGCTTCAGCATCCCTGCAGTATGTTTAGGTGGAGTGCTTGTGACACCAGACAGGTGTCACCTTGAGGTACCCAACTCAGTTCTCATGAGATTCCCTTGAACAGGTAATTGGCTTTTGTTGCAGGTTCAATATTTAGAGCCCCTGGTGAGCCCCAGTACAAGCTGTTATGGAAAATAATTGATCTGAATTCATGAGACTGAGGTGAGGAAAGAACTAGCAGCATGCTTCTCAGGTTGCATTTAATGGTGTAAAGTGATTAATTTAAAATCATTTCAGGGAGATCTGTTTATTTGCACTGCTGCCATCAGGCTTCAGGGAAGAGTCAGAAAAAAGGGTACTGGGGTCTCATTACAACCCTAATTTTAGTTTCCTGTTCTGAAGTTTAATACCCCAGAGAGTGCAAACCCCTTGTCATTGTCAGGAAAAAACTGAGGAACTTGGATTTCTGTAAGAATTCATTTAAATGCAATGGGAGGAGGCGAAAACCACCCCAGGGCTATTTTAAATAACTTTTGACTGTTGCCTTTGGGCATGCATGTCTGTAACAGGAAAGTTTAAACCCAGAGGTTTCTCATGATAACTTCCTGACCTACAGGTTTTTTACGTCCATTTTTGGATGTGTGTGTGTGTGGTGTATTTGATCTGCAACTTGCCTGTTTTAAAATAAAGGGATGTAGCTCTGGTCTTATGGAAATCAAGACAACAGAACTGAAGAATATGGGTTTTTTAATTAGTCGGCTTCAGTCTTCCTTGCTGTCTGAAGTTACTTTGACAGTTATATTATCAAGATCATGTTGCTGGAAAAGTTGTCTTTGGAAGACACTTCCTATGTGAAACTGCTACAGCAGTTGAGTTTTGGTTCTTTAAAATGACTCTAGTTTTTTTGGGAAGGGAAATACCATTTTAAAAGCTGATCTGAGGTAAGCAGACTAATAATGTTTCAAACATTCCAAAACAATGGGTGCCGTAGTAGTAGAATGGGTTTTGAAATGGTGCAAACTTTTAAGTGTGTGGTTTGTTTGATTTTGTTTGTTGGTTGGGGTTTTTGTTTGTTTGTGTTTCCCTGTGAAATTTTAATGCCACGTTCACTCTGAGTCGTCTTCTCCACTGTACAGGTTTTTCGAGGATCTCTGCTGCCTAGGTAGCAAAGCTCCTCTCTTTCCCTCTGCAGTGGGAACCACTGCAGTGTGGCTATGTAATCAAGTTGGAAATCGAGGCACAGCAGAGATTGAGAGAAGGACCCATTCAAAAAGAAACTGGATTTTATATTACACTAAATAACAGAAACTACTCTACATCAATTGCATTATTCATTTCCATAAATGATAGTTGAACCCTAGATTTTCATCATGTGAATTAAGCTCAAGAAAAAAAATTCAAGTCAACAGGCACTGAAACCTCCGACCATGCTGGGTCTCAACTTGTGGTGGGCTCTGTCTGGATTCTGCAGTGAGCAACATCTATTGCATTGGCAATTTAACTGATAAACAGTTGAAATTCCAGGAAGGTCTGTAGCAGTCCTGAGTGCTTTAGAGATTTCAGCTCCAGAGTCCCAGACTCTCCCTGCCGATTTCTCATACAAGGCCCATGGCTTTTGTTTGTTAGCTCAGATACTGCCCCACAGTTTACTCTGTTTCAGATAATCCATCCCCAGTCCAAATCGCCCATCTTCTCAAGTTTAATGACTGAAGAGTAATTTGTTAGCACTTCCTGGTTTTGGAAGATTTGTTCTTTAAACCACCAATGTTTTCTGTCAGCAAGTGTCCTTGGAATGCCAGAACATGCAGTTCATATCATCAGAGGATCAGACCCAGCCAGCACAGGTTTATGAAAGGCAGGTCCTGCTTGACCAACCTGATCTCCTTCTATGACAAGGTGACCCAGCTGGTGGATGAGGGAAAGGCTGTGGATGTTGTTTGTTCAGACTTTAGCAAAGCCTTAGCACCGTTTCCCGCAACATTCTCCTGAAGAAACTGGCTGCTTATGGTATGGATGGATGCACTGTTCCCCACAAAAGCAAACTGGCTCGATGGCTAGGCCCAGAGTGTGGTGGTGAATGGATTCACATCCAGCTGGCAGCGGGTGACTACTGGGATTTCCCAGGGCTCAGTACTGGGGCAGTAAACATTAAACAGTACTGTTTAATATCTTTATCAAGGATCTGAACAAGGGGTTCAAGTGCACCCTCAGCCAGTTTGCAAACAACACTCAGGTTGGGTGGGAGTGGCAGTAAGGCTCTACAGAAAGATCTGGACAGGCTGGATCGATGAGCTGAGGCCAGTTTTATGAGGTTCAACAAGGTCAAGTGCCAAGGCCTTCCCTTGGGTCGCAGCAACCCCAGGCAGTGTCCCAGGCTGGGGCAGAGTGTCTGGGAAGCTGCCCAGTGGAAAAGGACCTGGGGTGCTGGTCAACAGTGGCTGAACATGAGCCAGGGTGTGCCCAGGTGGCCAGGCNCCAGTGTGTGCCCAGGTGGCCAGGAAGTCCAATGGCATCCTGGCTTGTATTAGGAATAGTGTGGCCAGAAGGACCAGGGAAGGGGTTGTTGCCCTGTATTCAGCACTGGGGAGGCTGCACCTGGAGTGCTGTGTTCAGTTCTGAGCCCCTCGCTACAAGAAGCACATTGAGGTGCTGGAACGTGTCCAGAGAAGGGCAGCGGAGCTGGGGAAGGGTCTGGAGCACAAGGCTGAGAGAGAGCGGCTGAGGGAGCGGGGATGTCCAGCCTGGAGGAAAGGAGGCTGGGACTCGCACACCCTATGCCCCACCTTACCACTCTCAAAAACTACCTGAATGGAGGTCATAGTGAGGTGTGGGTCAGCTCCTTTTCTCCATTAACAAGTGACAGGGCAAGAGGAAATGGCATCAAGTTGTGCCGGTGGAGATTTAAATTGGATCTTAGGAAAAAATTCTTCACCGAAGGTGGTGTCAAGCATTGGAGCAGGCTGCCCAGGGAAGTGGTGGAATCACCATCCCTAGAGGTATTTACAGGATGCACAGGTGTGGCATGGGAACTTAGTGATATGGTTTAGTGCTGCACTTGGCAGGTGAACAGCTGAACTCGATCTTAGAGGTCTTTTCCAACATAAATGATTCTACAGTTCTACAGCTCGGAGTTGTCTTTGGTTTGAAAATTATTTTTGTCATTATTGCTATTGATGTTCCTCTAAGGAAGAACTGAAAGGAGGACTGAAAAAGGGGAAGAGAGCACTTTGTATAAGTACCTTGTCTCTTTTTATAGTAGTGGTAGTTCGTCGCAATGCCAGCGTCTTTGTCTGGATTCTCAACAGCACAGATGCTGCGGCTGCTTGGTTAATGTCATACACTGTGTCACTCTTGTCACTTGTGTTTAAGGCTTGCTTTAACTGAATGAGTGAAGCAATGATAGGACAGAGATGCAGAAAAATGTAAACTTTTGGGAAGGCTCAAAGTAAAGCTTGAAAGAGCATCAGGTCTTTTCCAGAGCAGAGCCTTGCCTGGAAGGAAGCAAGCGTATCCTCAGTTGTTCTTTGCATTTGATAGAGGTGAAAAAGGGTGGAGGGCAATGTTGCATTGCTATAGCGGGATCAGAAAGCACATACAGGGATTGTGTGACAAGGCAATCTTGGATTCAGTTTCAATCTTTCTTCTTTTTAACTGTTTTTAGAGTATGGTGGTAAGTGGAAACTGCTCCATTATTTTGCCCAGAACTTCTTTGCACCACTGCTGCCTGTGGCTTACGAAGACAAAGGGATGTTGCACATTTACGGTGTCTCAGATCTTCATGTGGACCACAAGCTGACTTTGAGGGTAAGTGACACCTCCCTCACCACTCTTGTGTGCCTCCTGCAAAAATGTGAGAAGCTGAAACAAGCACGTCTTTTTACAGACAAGCTTCGTTAAGGCCATGCTCAAACACCATGAAGTGCAACTCTAGTCTTTAATCTTCTTAAGGGCAACACTATCTTTTATTAAGGTAGTGTGTAGTGCTTCTCAGAAGAAGGAATTGCTCTGCTTATAGCCTGGAGGTATAAGGCTGAAATTAACCAGTCTGTTGAAATCTTAAAGGGATTGATGTGTTGTGTTTGTACTTAACAAAACTGTTCCCTGAGTGTTAGAACTAGATTAACTGACTAAGTAGGGAGGGAAAAAAGGATTGTACCATTGCTTACCTGTACTCAAACTATATGGCTTTGTGAAAAAGGACTGGATTATTTTCTGAAATATGAACCGCACATCTTTAATTGGAGGGTCACCTATGCATGTCCCCATTTTGCAATTGATACCTTAACTGATTTCTGATAATGCTATAGAAACTGATAGGATTTTTAAGGCAGTATTTAGGCTGCTGAGTTTTCTTGTAACAACAGTTTTCCTTTTGAGCTTACTACATTTTGTTGCTGTTAATCATATGGCAACCAGATCCCAGATGAATAGGGACCAATTTTCACTAAAATCAGGAGATAGAGCTCCTGACAGAAAGTGTGTCCCATGTGAAAACACTGTGAAGGATGGAAAGACAGACCTCGAGACCCAGAATGACTCACTAGTCACTACTAGTTCCAGAATGACTATTTTGGAGCTGGTAGTATGAGGATGTCAGCTCCTTGATCACTGCTCTGTCTGGTGGGCTTCCATGAATTTTCAGATTCATAAGGTTGCTTATATGAAGTAATATAAGGTACAGAAAATGGTTGTAATTTCTGGATAGTCAGTTCTTGGAGCAGGACTGCAGTTAATGAAATTGTTCATTTCTGGTCTGAGTTATTTTAACAGACATAAATTCAGATTTTCTGATACCATCAGAGGAGTGTTGGCAGTAGGATAGTTCTGATGAATACTGCATATTGCACTTCAAGAAAATTTGGAACTTAACTCTTGAAAGGAGTTAAGATCTATTCCTGACTGCACACTCCTGTTAAGGCAAAAAATAAGGGAAAATTTATGAAATAGAATGTTGTAATTCTCATAAAGTGCTTAATTTCCAAATTACACCTTTTTCTAAAGGGTATATTCATAATGCATGGATGATGTCTGGGAATGTATTTTGCTCTATTAATATAACCTTCATAATACCTTTTAAGATGATGGAGCTTGCTTCTGTTCAAGGGTGATTATGCAGAAGCTCTAGCATACCCAGCTGGGTTACATCAGATAACACTAAGCAATCTCAAGAAAATCCTTTGTTTGACTTTTTTTAATCAAGGAAGGGAGGAAAAAGAGTCGACAAATTAGTCACTCAATAATTCCATTTCCTAACACTCCCTTGGCAGGAATTGACGATCTCTTCCTTTTGAGGAACCTGGAGAAAACAAAAAAGTCTTGTAGATCCAAGAGCAGCTTCAGACTGTTTGAAATGGACTTCTTGTTAGGGTTTTAGAACAATCTGATCTAATTTTTATGCCACATCTATTGTTTAAATCATTGTGTAGTTTTTGCTAGGTGAAAATCAGCTGGTGCTGTCAGAAAAACATCTGTTGTAATGAGCAATCTGAAATCTAGGATGCTGCATTGTTTTCACAGGTGTAGCCTTTCTTCTAAGCTTTGGGCTCTCTCATTGTGCTTGGTAGGTCGTTGTGCATGCCTGGAGCTCTTTGGAGCCAGTATGCACCCTTGTCAAAGAAGGTGTGACTGTTAAAGCACAGAGTGCTGTCCCCATCTACAAGGAGTCCATAAGTGACCTTCTGGAAAGATGCAGAAATTGTACCAGGAAAAGTTGTGTTATTACTTTCTGTCTCGTGGGAGAAGATGGGCTCCGGAGTCCTACGAACCATTACTTCCTTTCATCACTAAAGGATGCTGCGGGATTAGAAAAGACCCAGCTCAGTGTAAGCATCAGTCATGCTAAATTACTGTATTTGGTTTTGCTAATCTTACTGTTTTGAGTTGTTTGCTGGCTGTGCAGCCTCTGATTCTACTGAATGTTCTTTCTCCTTAGTTGTTGCTATTCTGGCTTCCATGTTGAGTTCAAAATCAGATTTTTTTTCCTGTGTCACTGTATGTGTATCTAAATAAGACTGGTGGGGTTTGTTTGTTTGTGTGTGGTTTTTGTCTGGGCTTTGTTTTGTTTTAAATAATGAAGTCTCCCTTTCATTTGTTTAGACTGTCTTTCACTTTGCAGCATTGCTTCTTTCTTTCTTTTTGTCCCTAGACAGCAGATAGCATCATGACAAGTGTTCTGGCTTGCAGACAGCACTGTATGTCAGTATTAGGTGATCCTAGTTGAGTTGAGTGTGGCGTGCATTACTGCTGTCAGCAGCGTTTCCTCTGGAAGTGCTCATGCTCTCTGATCAGTGTAACAGTGCTAACAGGCAGCATTGCATGCTCCTTTCCTCCTGCTTCAAATCCCTGCCCTCCAGTAAGGGTTCTGATTTGCGTAACAGTGATTATTTCTTAATAGCTGGCAACTGTATCAGTCTCCTGAACAGGCACAGAAAGCATCAGTGTTGTATAACAGTGTCATTTAGTCAATTTGGTGCTTTTCCCCAGATTTCTTCTGCTCCTAGCAGGCTTGCTGTATATAGAGGGAGCATGCATGCCCTGTGTGTGCGTACACACAGGTTAAGCCTTGCTTCTTAGCATGTACATCTTGTTGCAAAATTCTTAATCATCAGATGGGCAGGATGGGGACCTTTCTGTTCTCACATTTGGCTTTCAAACTGCAGCTTTGCTCTTCAGTGCTAAACTAAACAAGGGGGGGGAATAGAGGTCTAATCTCTTTGAATCTGGACCAGCATAATTGCTTTACAAAAAGAAAATGGGCCAGATTTTCCCTTCTTATCTCTTCCATGGCAGCACAGCCTGCCTCCTGAATATACAAAGGAAAGAAATCAGCCTGTTTTAATTTTCTTTTCATCTGGTGGTACAATCTGGAGTCTGAGTCATGCTGTGGGGTTTTTTGTTTGTTTGTTTTGTTTTGGTTTTTTGGTTTGTAGATGATATCATCAATAAGAAAAGCTCTGCAACTGGAGCATTGTTGGAAAATTTCATTCCTTTATCTTGTAACTGTCTTTGCAATACTAATTAATAAGGATAGCTAGCAAGGATAAATGCAAAGTGGTCATTTTAAGAAATGCAGCTGTGATTTAAAAAACGGCTCTGTTTTGCAAGAGGCTGGTACTTCTATACTTAGTTTCTAATAAACTAAGTAGACTTTCAAATACATTCCTAATCCAAGAGCTACTGTTTGTAGCATTGCTTTTAAAAAACATCAAGGCATTAGTATTTGTTCAGGAAACAAAATATGTAGAGCATGTGTGCTTTTTCTCAAAAATTAATAGCTTTGCTTTTCCTGTAACCAGAACATGATGTCTGCACTGACTGTAATTTGTCCTCTTTTTTTTAGATGGTTAATTGGTATTTGAAAGTTATGTGGCATAATCTTTCATTATGGTGAATGGGGAGTGCTTTATGAAAATGCATCCTGGATGGGATTTTAAGTCTCTCTGAGATTAACTACTGATAGAACTTAGTATAAAAATTTATACCTTGACCTGATATTTTACAATTTTTTTTTTTAATGTTTTACTAAATGATGTATAAGGGCTTCACTGTCATGATGCATTAAAATGAGATGACTGTCTGTCTTACTGGAATTTTTACCATCTTTTGCTTCTGTGTATTTCTATTATGGATATAATTGGAAAGGCAAGCTTGTTTAGTAGACGTGAATTGATAGGTTGAGTGAGGTGTTGGTGAAAGGACAAATTTCTTTCACTGCAGTATGTACAGGATACCAGTACTATGTAGAAGTCAGATTACCATTTATTCAGTTATTTTCATAAGAAGATGGCAAAGTGATAATACTTCTTGTCATTTTTCCACTATATGTAGTATTCTGTAGGAAGGCTCTAGTAACATTTGCAGTTTTTGCATGATTCTTAGATATGAAGAATATTAATTTTGATCAAATGCGGTTGTTCAGCCTGTTGTACTGATATGCAGGTCTTTCCTAGTTTGGGTGTAACTGGGGTCATCTTTAACACATACTCTCTTCTATAATATATTTTTTAAATTTCTCTTTCAGGCCTCTGTATCCAAACAAGATGACCTTTATATATTTGTTCTTCAGACCACTGCAATTGCTCCTTTTGTTTCGCTGGATGTAGGGAGTATAAAAGGCAGATTTAGTGATAATGGTTTCCTTATGACTGAAAAGAAGAAAATGGTTGTATTTTATCCTTGGGAACCTACCAGTGTTGAAGAACTAGAAAGTTCACTAATCTTGACCTCTCTGCTGGACGTTGTCTGAGAATACTTCATTTTCTTCTAGATAAAGAGTGGAACAGGAGGAGAAAAAAAAATTAGAAGAATTTGACTGAAGTTGAAGTGACATACCGTTTGAGCTATTTGTGTCATGTGAATTTTAACTGCTGGTTCAATGTAAAGATACCAACAGCAAAGCTTACATATAATATATGTGGTGTATTCAAAGCACATCTGTATTTTTTTCTAGTTTCACTATGCTGTAAGTGGAAATTAATTTTAGGATAACAGCAAGGTATGCTGGGGGCAAGAGAGAAGGATAGGGAGTGAAGCTGGGACTACCTCCAGTAGGCCACTGAGCCACTCTGGGGGCATTTTGCTAAACACTGGGCTTGTCTGTCAGATGTGGTTTGAAATGCAGCTGGGATCTTGCTGGGGTTCCACAAGGATCCTCTCTCCACCCAAGCAAATACTAATTTTCTTGCAAAGCAGGATCAGCACGACAGTAGGTGGAGTTCAAACAAGCTCTACCGCTGATGTCCAGCGGTGTTGTAAAAGCACCACTTGAGCGTTACTTGGTGGTGGTGTGGGGGGTCTGGAGCACATGTGGGGGGAGCAGCTGTGTGTTCCATTGGAAAACTCAGACTAGGGGTTGATCTCTTGCAGTGATCACAGTTTTAATGGGTAGAGAGGTGAGCATATTGACTGGTACTTGGTGTTAACCAAAACTGACATACTCCTGAGCAAGAGGAAGAACTTAAAGATGAAAGGGAAATGATAAATTAAAGTTTCTTACAAATGCTTTATTGGGTCACCAAAACAATCAACTGCAGTTGCATCTGATTCAAAACTAGTCCTAGTTAAAAGAAGACATGAAAACAATCGAAATATGGATTTGTATGTACCAATGGTTATAGGTTTTGTAAATGACAGTCGTGAGTAAAACTTAACAAATGCAGGCATTGACAAAGGGAATTAAAAGTTATTCTGAGAGGCATCATGGGCCAACAATACCAGAAAAATTCTTCAGTTTTTTTGGTGTCCTGGAATCAAAGTGGAATCAAAGCAGCAATAGAGTCCATGTAAGGTAAGAATGAAAAAATGTGGAGAAAATATGATTAATATGTACTGCTGCAGTGTATTAGGAAAAGGGCAAGTTTGTTGGTGTCTTTCTCTTACATTGATGGAGAAATGTCCCTTCCAGCCACACCTAGATAGAATTTAAAAATGGCACTTAATAGTGTTAAATAAATAAAACTTCAAAGGAATCACTTGTTTAAAGGCAATCAAGAGGCCTATCTGGAGGTGATACTTGTTCATCTCAGCATGAGTGAAATTTGAGATATGTAGAGAAGAGCTTTTAGATTGCTAGAAGCCAAACACATTAATTTGGATAACTCTGACCTTGTCTAGCCTGTCACAATTTTTAGGCAAAATCATGAAAGAAATGATGTGGTACACAATTAGTAAGTTATGAAGTGGCTATGCATCTAATGTCTACCAGCACAGTTATATAGAACAGCATTCTTTTATATTTTTTTCCCTGTTGCTTTCTGCAATTACCAGATTGACATAGCAAGGTTTGGGCAATTTTTAAAATTATTGCTGTTTTTGAAGGTCAGAAGCTCCCTAAGGAGTAGGTCCATTCTTTCTCACTGGAAAGTTTTAATTCAGCACTAGGTGTCTTTATGAAAGGTTAGCAATCGCTTAAGCCAAATGCTTGAACTCAAAATAGAATTTAAAGGGGAAGGTTGACTTCCATTGTTGTCTTAATATCCTTAATAAGTTCTTTTGGTTTCCTGGTGTTGTAGCAGTTGTGTATTTATAGAAGCTGTTCTCTCGCCATGCAGCAGTGGCTGTAACGTGTGCTTTGGTTAACCATTTCCCCTTGGTGCTTTCGCAGTGGTGTTCTGTGCTATACTTGGTTACATTGTTCTGCCTTTGTCTCAGATCAGGGCAGGGATAGGAAGGCAGCACTCGCACCCAGCTCTCCTATCTACACATCCATCTTGCCCGCCGAGTGTTGTTGCAGCTATGGCAGCCACCCGTATTGGCAGTTCTGTCTGATGGGGGTTCGGCAGCAGGAGCGTTGGGAGGAGCTTTTGGTGTCACCGTGCTTGTGTCAGTGTCATTACATTACTGGTGGCAGTAGTAGAGGGGACTGGCCTCATTAGTGTTCTTCCAGCGTGCTGCCTTCCAGTGCCTTGTTCAAGGACCAGTGAGCTTGCTTGTGCTGATGGCCTTCGTTTGCTCCTGGGCCACCTCTGGGCTGTTCTCCACTGATGGCAACAGCAGCAGCCAGAGCGCCTCACAGCCATGACAAATGCCCTTCCAGAACAGAACTTGAGAGCAGGTTTGGGAAGAGCACTATATGGTGTTGGCTAATCTGTTGTCCCAAAACTGTTGTCTGGCTGAGATTTGGCTCTGAACCCATTCTGGGCTTGCAGAGGCCATTCTGAGCAGAGGGCACCTGTTTCTTCGTACTTTCTGCCACACAGGCAAGACTTACTTTGCTCCAGTTTACTGGAACATGTCCCTGGAAACTTTTTCGAGTTCTGCATCTTCTCCAGGAAAGAAGCATGCAAGTGTATCTAAAAGTTTCTCTCTATGTAAGGGTTCATAGTTCTCTGTCAGTCTTTCTTATTACCTGCTGTTTGCATACCTTGTGGCCTGGACAAATTTTCTGCCTTAGAGGCACATCTTTATTCAGTAATTTTACTTCTATTAGTTCCCTTTTGGTTTTGGAGCTGTGTAGCAGAGACCATTTCAGTGACTTGTAGCAGTGTCAGGAGGAGAGAAATGTTCCAATGAGTTTCTTATTTTCAGTACAGGAGAGCTGAGTGTTGAAGCTTACAGGCCAACCTTTATAGTGTCAGAATCACTGTTTTCTTTCTTACCCACTTAGGGAACCAAGAACTCTTGGTTTGAAATTTTTAGGTTGGTTTTCAGTCCAAGAATTGTGTTTACCTGTGCTTTCCAGGCACATGTTACAAGGTAGCAAAACAAAAGCCCCAACTTAGTTTAATTAGTGTGGAAACCCAAAATTTAAATGAAAAAAGACCATCTCTGTAAGAAGTGGAGTCTGTCAGTAGAGACCTGTAAGTACTTGAGCTAGTGCTCTTCTGCATTGTGCATATGGCAAGGGTGACTGGGTGGCTGAAAAACCCTATGACAGTTAGGTTTAAATGAGGGTATGGCAAACCTCTGCAGGCTTTGCATAACATACTCCAGCCTGGCTCTAAGTGGGACATCAGGCTGCTTCATAATGCTGAATGGAGAAAATCAACTCCTTGGTAATTAACTTGTGCTGTCTTTTGCTGTAGCTTGTGGGAATCTTTTGAAGCCAGCAAAAGTTTGGACTGCACCATTGGCCATTACTCTAGAACTGTTCTATTTCAAGATGTGATCATCCAGAAATGCCAGAAGCTGTGGATGGTGGGTGAGTATTGACCACTGCACCGTGAACTAACAAATGGGCACCACCATTCCTATCACCTGGGGGAGGCAAGGAAAGTGGCTCTTTTTTCTTAAATGCATGGAAAAAGCATTTTACTTCCCCAGACAGGGGGGAAAATACAGTTCATACACCACTGCATGTAGGTAAGATTCTGTCTCGGTTTGAGACAACTTTAGGAGGAAAATGCTCTGAAATGAACGTCTCCTCTAAAGAAGACAGGTTTCGGCACTCCCTCCCCCACCGATAGGAAAGGAATTTCTTGGATGAAAATGAAAAAACCTGTTTATTTAACAAAGTGCCCACAGGGCATGGGAAAAAATTAATCATTGTTTAAATATTAAACCTCCCAGATGTGGAGAAAGCTGGTGGATTTAGAGTTCCCTCTGTAGCTGGCTCAGCCCCTCACGGGGCTCAAGGCCAGGAAGCGGCATCCCTGCAGCCTCCCTGCTGGTCCACGGGGTCCGATGATTTGGTTCTCGGATCACAGCTGGGCTGAACAGTTCCAGGAGAAGAAGCCCCAAAAGTTACCGGAGAATTGCTGTTACAGGACTAGGAAAACTTCTTGCCCCAGCTAACAAAAAGGAAGCTAGCTGAAAGCAGGACTGTACTCTGTCCTGCTGCAAGCAGAGCCGAGCAACACGGGGGAGTGTGTATGTGAGCTTCAACACAAACTGCACTGAGGAATTCGCGTGGCTTCCCCCCCTGCCCTTCCCTCGGACCCAGCTTAAAGCTGCAGGACCCACTTCTGGGCATAAAGCAGATGATAGGGGAATACAGTATTGTCATAAACTCACCCCAAGACAGATTCTTATCCTTCCTGCAGTCCACAGAATCTCAGAATGCCGCCCAGAACTTCCTACTACCAGTGATTTCCTGGTTTGTAAATACATCCCAAGATGATGCCAAGAAAATTAAAGCTGTGGCAGCCAATCTAAAATCAAGGGCAGTCTGACTTTCTGTATAATTCATTTTACATCAAATGTAGAGAAGATCTGTTGTGATCTTTGTCACAACTTCTGCTGGATTCCACTCTGATGTTTATTACTGCAGTACAGTAGTAAAATAACAGAGTAAGCACTATTCCACTGCAAGTGTAGATTAAGATTAGAGGTTTCTCTCTATAAGCCAGGTGTAGACAGAAGCTCTCAGGCTGATTCAGCTAATTCCTGGAATCTTTCTTTATTCCATCACACCTGTGAAATAGGAGTGGCACTTCCTCTCTTGGCAAGGAGGTGTAGGGATAAATCTGTGTGTGAGGTGAGCAGATCTGATGATGAGGTCCATGAACACATCTTGATAGTTACCTGGCACGAACATGTTTGCCTTAAATGTTTAAGACTTGGCATTGCTTACACTTTCTCTTGCTAAGCCTTCTTCCTCTGTATGTTACCTCCATCCTCACACCTGCAAGGAGTGTGACCTTTTTCCATCAGTGCAAGAATCAGTGTACAGGCTGACCACTGCTACTAAGAAAAAAGGTCAAGCAAAAAGAGTAAAGGTGTGTGTTTTTAGCATTTTCTTCTAACCGAGCTGCTTGCAGTAAAAAGGTTTGCTCTGCCAAATGGAACTACACAAGACACAAATGTCTCCTAGTAGATGTCTTGCCACTTCCTGTAGTTTGTCCTACACATGGTGTGTTCTAACGCCTACTCTTGCCTAGTTCTAACACACTGTGTGGCTTGCCTGCAACACATACTTAAGATGCAGAAGGTTAATGCAGGTAGAAAAAGTTGTCCTGTTACGTGACTCAACTGTAAAAATTAAGTGTTCTATTTTGAATTACTGAGAATACTTTTAAAATTAGTTTTTTTCTATCTATAAACAATGGGAAAAAATAAAAGGAATAAAAGCCCTTTTTTAATTAAATATACTGAAACAGAGAAGCTGCCAGACTGCCATTTAAAGCACTTCAATACATAGCACCTTCTGGACCTGCTGTGTATGATCACTAACCTGATAAACAGCTATTAGGCAACATCTGGTCATGAAGTGCTTTAAGGAAATACAGATCCAGGTGTCTTCTAGTGGTTTAAAAGCAGAGCTGGTCAGAACTAAAGCTAAAATGTATGAATAAAAAGCCAGGGTGCCCTAGTGTCCTGCAAGATTGTAGAAACCCCAGTTAAAATCTCTGCCAGCCCCCTGAGATGTGCTGCAATTTCTGTGGGAGCAGAAGGTGTTTTACTTGGACAGAAGCTCTCCTAGGGCTCAAAAAGCCCCTCTGCCCCTGGAATATGAGAACCTTTGCCTGTTTCTATTATTGCTGGAATACAAAGAGAACACTGGAGAAGTACATTAGTTCAACAAAAATCTGTCTTAGACACTGCTTAGATGTGGGTTATACATACAAGAACTGAAAGAAAGAATGGCTTTTTTACTATAACTCATCTTTTCTGGAAGTAATTAACATTCTCAGTAATTCAGCTGGATATAAAATTAATTCACAAGTTCATTCCTCGTTTAATTCATTACAGCAGCTACTGCTCTAAACATAACCATTTTCAAGGTTTATCTTGATTCATTTTCTCAGGAGTGACAGGCTACTAAAGACTGAGCTGAGCCAAGAACCACCCTGTCAATGCTCCATCTTTGTGCCACAAAAACTGGCTACAAGTGAGTGACAATGGTACAATGCTGCTCTTTGCTTTTTCATCATGAACTCTGATGCCTGTTCTGTTCAGTTGGGCCAACATCAGTAACAGTACACTCACCATCTCAGATTTGTTGTCAGACAAGAAGAAACACTGCTCAAGAGCACAGATACTACAGGAGTTTCTGGATAGTTCTCCTCTGGGCTGTCTTGTCAGAGATTTGCTGAGACACTAAATAGTTGGTTTCCGTGTAAATGATTCTCTGTTGCCATAATGATGAGAACTGAAACAAGGCAGAGGCTTTAATCCCAAAGCACAGCTGCTCAGCAGTAGCTGATGGTCCTGCTCTCCCACCATAAAAGATACTTTAGCTTTAAGACAGGTGCCTTGCCACCCTTCATTTATTTTAGTGCTTGGAAATCTGCACAATCTTGTATCAATGCCTAAAACTGAGATGCTGAATTTTCAATAACTCTACTTGAAAGGTAATGTAAAAATCACAGCAGGCACAGACAGAAGAATTAATTTTGGGGTTTTATTATAAAAGTACAATAAAAATAAGCATTTAAAAAGCACGCTTTTCCAAAAAGGAACAGATATAAAAAACTATTTACAAGTAGGAAAATGCCAAACTTGAAAAAAATTTTGAATAAGAGGCACCAAAGTTAAGTTTAAATACATTATTTGAAATATACAAGATTCTTTCAGGATTCTCTTTTTTTCTCTGAGTTGTCACTGTTGTGATTAAAGTAATAATTTTTTCTGCCAGCTATTTTACCAGCTGTTTTCATGCAACTGTGCTGCAACAATTATGAAGAGAGCAGCTAGAAACTGTATCTGCTGATTGCTCTTGTGTGCTTAACCTCTTTAGTAAGTAAGTTTGTATTATGCATCAACAACTTCTTTTTCATCTGTAAAAGAAAATCCTCCCAGACCAGGAAAGCTCAGTCAGTCTTCCACAGCATCCAGTCCTGTGTATTAACGCAGCAGTGGAGCCCTGGTTATTGTAAATGGCTTGTAAATGAATACAATGAAATGTACTTGAGGAAGGAAGCAATGGCTAGGAGTCACATGCTGCAAATGCCATTGGTTCGGGTTCAGGTAGGATTCTTCCAGTGCACTTTTGGTTGTGAGTTCACTTCCCTCTGGCCAGGATGACACTGATGTAATTTGAAATATGCCATTTGTTCCTCTAACTGCCTATTGCTAATTGAGCATCACTAGTCAGCTATATAATTGCTCTGCCCTGAACTTTCATGTCCATAGCCTGGGGCTATTTTGCCAAGTGTTAGTGAGGACTTGCTGTTCAGAGAGTCTGAATAAGTGAAGCTCAGCTTGCGAAAGGAGGTCTCCACACCACTGTCACATGTACTTTCAGTGTCTTGAAATCTGTTATTATAGAGCTCACCTGAGGGACAGAGAAAAGGGAAACATTATCATTTGTGTGGCTTGAGCAAGGTTGCTTTAAGAAAAGCCTAAGGAATACAAACCAACAGGGTTTAAGCTCTTCTAGAGGAAAAGAACTCTAACACGAGGTATTGTAATAGGAAAAGCTGTGCTGAATGTTTCCAGACCACCAAAGCATGTGATCTAATGTACTGCTGGCAGAGATCAACTTGCAGTTGGAGCTGGATGGGAGGAGAAGCCTGGTGCTCTGCTGACACTAATGCTGTCACTGCACTCTGGTCAGGACTTTGCCTATGGCAGTTGCAGGGCAAAAGGTTCTCTGATTCTCAGTCACACTCTGTGCAAGTGTACAGCTCCAGGATGAGGCTCCTAAAACTTCTAATTCATGTTATGTCAACTTACAGATTTCTTTGTGAGACAAATACTTGAAGAGTTTCCATCTAGTAAGTGACCCCAAAATAGGAACAAGTCTGCAGCATCTATCACCTGTGAAGGATCCACAGGAGTGCCTGACTGGAAGATGTCAGTATCTGAGCTGAAGGTAAGCAGTGGTGGCATCTTAGAGTTCAGTCGAGTTTTTCTTAATAAACATCTTAAAATAAACCATGTGACACCCTCCATTCATGTTGCAAAGGAGCAGAACACCTCTTACCCTTCAAGATGAGTCTAAAGCGGCAATATGTGTACAAGCACATTTTTGGGTGGGAGTGAAGGTTTATTCCATGACTGACCAATCAGCTTTCTACAGACAATAAACTGGCAATGTTAGACCAGAATGGAGTGACTGTGGTGTTTCTTTTTTCTTTCCAGAAATACCTACAGTATTTTTACACAAGGTGTAAGTTTCCACATTATGGTACAGGCAGCACTACTGGTGTTTGAACAGGAAAAAACAAAGGTTTTTGTTACTAAACCTGGCCAGGCAATGACTGAACATCCCTGATGACAAACTTCTCACAATCTCTCTTTTTCTCTTGGTAGAGTTCCCTGCCCAAAACCACTGTAGGGCCTTCATCACTGAGGATTCTCAGAACTCAACTGGACATAAAACGGGAAACCTCCACTGGCCCCTGCTCTGAGCAGGTAGTTGGCCAGCAGGACTGTTCGAGTCCTGTGTAACCTAAGCCATCCCCAATTCCTCTGCCTACAGAACACTGTGGAAGGAGGAATTTAATACCAAGGTCTTACTGAGAAGTTTAGGACCCAGAACATTTTTGTTTATCCAGCTATGAGGGGAAAAAATGTCAAAATCTAATGGCACTTGTACATGCCTAGGATATAACTGCCTATATTCCCAGTACATCCAAGGCACTATCATTAGCAAATGGCAGGTGTCTGGTTTTAGCAAAGGGCAGCAGTATAATGAATACTGTGATGCAGGCATGCTGATTCAAGTGGTCCATTTTCCCTCTCTCTTCTAGGCCTAGCAGATAGCTATGATGAGAGGGGTCATGCTGCAGTAAAACATTTCTGAAACCAGTAAGCAGGTGAAGCAGTGTGTGGGGGAAGGTGTGCAATCTATCAGCAGTCCTAGATAGAGTGGGGTGGGAGAATTGAAAAAAAGTCTTAAATAAAGCTCTTCATATTTTGCTGTCAATTGTACCTGTCTCTCCATTTGCAAAGGTGAGCGGTGATGATGATGATGGAAGAGTTTTTGCTGTACTGTCCTCCAGGGGAGACAGTCTGCGTGAGATGGATAGTGCTTCTTGAATTATTTCTATGGCTTCTATGTGATCCATCTGTTTCAAGGCAATGATGAGCTCTTGAACTGTCCCACCAGAAACCTGAAAGAGCAGACATCACATGCTCAGCATCATCCAGGCTGGCTGAAACTGGAGGGCTGCACTGTCTCACTGTGCAGGAGGACAAGGTTCTCCGCATGTCTGAATGTTCTTTGTAACTTGTTACAGTACATTACCTCATAGTTATCCAGCAGAGTCTTCGATGGGGAAGGGCTTAACCTGAAGGCATTATTAAGTATGCCAAGACCCAGTTTTTGTGCTAGGGTGGACCAGTTTTTGGTTGGATCGGGCAATTCTAATAGTTTGTAAAGCTGCATCTTGGAACTCTCATTCAGCTCTCTCAAATGTCCTGAGGAACACAGAAATATGTAAGTTTATTATTTACACAAATCATGCACCAGTTCATTTTTAAACAGAAACAAAGCCAAACTGAAGACTATTTGAGAGTCCAATCCCAGCATTTACAAATGTCGTGCTGCAATACTGAAAATGTACTCCTTGTCCTTGAGACCTCTTAAGGGAATCATGCTCATTCTGTGCGTGAGGGGGTGGGAGGGCACCTCTTCTCTCTCCGCAGCTCAGTTACAGGCTATTGCAGGGCAATGTCTTCTTGCCGCTGCAGTTTCAGTACTCGGTTACTAGAGGGATATTGTCAAGTCTTTATAGGTGTTACCTTGTGTCAGTAAGTCCTCCAAAACCTCTGTTGACTCGTAGGGTTTGCCATTTAGTATGTCATACACCTAAGAGAATACATTAAAGTCAGTATTTAGCAGAAACCTGGTTAGTGTCCTTTAAGTCTCAGCAGTGTTGTATAAAGCCCTAATTCCATCTGTAAATCGGCATATTTTCCTCTCCTAGGCTCAGTATGACTCAGGACACTGTAGAAAACTTGTGCTAAACTTTAGCGAGAAATCTTGAGAAGTTAATCTCCCTCTACTTTAAACTGTGTGTCATCTGGCAACTAATTTCAAGACACAGAGGAAGCCTTGGCAGTAAAAAAACAGCAGAAGCAGTGGCTAAGCAAGGAGTTGCTGCCTGTCTGCAACTAGTCATTTAAAACAAAGCCTGGGTGAGATTTTCACCTAAGGCGGGCACCACTCCCCAGCTCCAGCCGATTAGAGATGCTGACTGCTTGTCCTTTACACTCACAACAAACCAAATGCACAATAATCAGCTTAATCACTGTTTGGGGAGAACACAGGAGTGCATCTTCCCAGCACACACAGACTGCAATTCTGAAGAACGCTCAGCAAAGAAACCCACTGGAGAGTGGGTTTTCAAATGGCTAAATACTTTCCCGCACTGAAGACTGTAGCGCAACTGCTTCAAGAACTGCCTGGTCATTTCTGTTCAGCAGCATTAGTCAGTTCAGTGGAGCTTTCTTCCAGTGCTGTTTCATCAGGGGAGTTTTATGGCTGAATTAGCTTAATTTTCAATGGCAAATTAGTTCAATTAATTAAAATACTTGTGGATGCAGTGAAAGGAGCTGGCTGAGAGAGCGGAGCTATCCTTTATAATTAGGAAAAAACCAACAAAAAACTGTAAGAAAAAACAGACCACATGCCTCGCAATTGGCTGCCATATCCAGTGGTGTTGTTCCAGGCACAATCCCTTCATCATCATCTTCATCATCTTTCACATCATCTAGATCAAACAATGGCTCAAAGTTCTCAATGTGAGGATTTGCACCTGAAGAACAAGTGTGGGGGGCAGGGAGGAAAAAATCAAAGAAAGGGCTTCAAGTTGCTTCTCAATATTTAAAATATGCGTTCTGTGTACTGAATGGCAAATCAGCTAACTTAGCTACTCCAGCTGAATTATGTTTTATATTAAGCTAGCAAGTAGCTCTTTTTATCAATTACATTTAAATGCTGTCACATCTCTGTATAATGCTACTCTCCATTACAAAGAGGGGAAAAAAATGACAAGCAGAGCATTAGGGCCCAAAGAATGAGCTCTGGTTATATCAGCTGACTTCCAGTCCCATCTTGCCTCACACAGCACAGGATGAATGTGATGAAGTGATGGTGTGCTGCATTTTAGAGTGTCAGCGAAAGTGGGGGTGTTTTTAAAAGACCAAGGAGACAGCCTCAGCAATGGGAGGCTTGGGTCTCTGTTTCAAAGGAAAAAAATCAGGTTTAAATACAATTGACAGAAATAAATACTCCAATCTAAAATACTCCAACCTAATTCTTTCAAAGTGTCAGCAAATAGGAGACACTAACAAGCTCATGCTTCAGTGATGGGGGATTTTTTTGGCTTTTTGCTTCTAAAGCAGTCCAACACTTATCCCAAATATATAAAAAGGTCTCTTCTCTACTTCTTCAGCTATAAAAGCTACAAAAGATACTCAAAAAACTTCCTAAAGTCTTTAAGAGATTTTTTTTCACCAGCATAATTTGCCTTTCTAGCCATTAGATGGTGCTGAAGAGTGATTAGTATAGCACCTCAGAGCAGGATTTTCTGAGGAAATTCAGACCTTCATGCTTTTAGTATCTGACTTCCTCTACCCATTAAACAAGTTCACTGGCACATTCTTTTCTGCTTGCAGCCTTCTAACTTGAATTGTCGCTGTGAAAGAAAACTCTCCAGCAAAGATCTATTTCCATACCTGCTGCTTTGAGAACTGCTGCCAATTTTGTTGAGCCCCTTCCAGCTGCTATGTGAAGCGGAGTTGTCCCATCATATGTAGTGCTGTCCACATCTGCATCACCCTAATTTATTATTGAATGGCAAAAAGAAGAGAAATCTGTACAATGCAGCTGCAGAGGCTCATGTCAGCATAAACACTGCTACTGTGCAAGTAAGCACCATTCCTGGTTGCATAAAAACTCTAATTGTTGCCCGAAAAGAAGGAATTAGAAAGTAACAACAGCTGTCTGCATGCATATGGTGGTTGTGTGCTCCAGTGTTAGAGCAGGAGGCACAGCGTATATATCCAAATAGGTCAGGTAGAAAAAAGCTGCTTTGCATCCCCTGTAAAAGTTCTGCCATCTGATTACCCGTGGCCTTTGGTGAGCCTGAGTGGTGTGCACAGAATCCTGCCTTGCTGCTGCTTACCAGAAGAGCAGCCAGGCTGGTGGCACATCCATGCACGAACACTGAGGAAAACTACTGTTAGCCAGCTGGGTGTGTAGAATCAAGGATATCAGGATCGAGGTTTTAGAGATGAGACAAATATTTATAGATTATACAACTCCATCTCTATGCACATCTCTCTACATGTTCTACTTAACACAGAAGAAGGGATGAACTTGTTCATGAGTAACTTCAGTGCCTGCCAGGATTACTCAGTGCAAATTTATACATGGCATATGCAGTCACATTAGGGTCACAGACTCTAAATTCCTCAGCTTGGGCAAAAGCTTCACCAGCAGTGCTGAAGAGAACAGTGAATAACAATACCAGTAATTTTCCCATTGCACCAGTTCAAGTAATCTAGTCAATAAACAGGAACCTTCCCCCTTTTGTTTTTCTGAAGCACTCAAGGATTGTCAACAGCTTTTAAATATGTAATTGAAAAGACCTGTGAGAAAGAAATTCTGCCCTTACCTCAAGCAAAAGGCAGCCTGCCAATGGGATGTTCTCTTGTTCAACAGCCAGATGCAATGCAGTTCGACCAGATTTTTGTTCCTGAGCATTGACATTAACTCCAGCGGCAATCAGCTGTTTGAGGCAGGACATGCTATTTGCCATCACCACCATATGAATTGCACTGAGACCTACACAAAACAAAACCCGTCCACCATCATGTGCATTAGTATTTTTTTAAATTCAGAAATATCAGAGTAGTGGCTTTTGAAGTGAGAGACTTGTAAAGTGAGTTACAGTTACTGTAGTTAACTGAGCAGAAGTACCGTATTTTGCCTGCTTATATACTAAAAGATGATAGAATCATCGAATTGTTTGGGTTGGAAAGGACCTCAAAGATCATCTAGTTCCACCCCACTCCTGCCATGGGCAGGGACACCTTCCACAAGACCAAGCTGCTCAAAGCCCCATCCAACCTGGCCTTGAACCTGCTTTCAGGAATGGGGCATCCACAGATTCTCTGGGCAACCTGTTCTGGTGTCTCTCCATCCTGACAGTGAGGAATTTCTTCCTCATACCTAATCTAAACCCACCCTCTGTCAGTTTAAAGTCATTATATCTTGTCCTATCCCTGTATGTCCTCATAAAACACCTCTCTCCAGCTTTCCTGGAGGCCCCCTTTAGGAAGGTTCTGTAAAGTCTCCTTGGAGCCTTTTCTTCAGGCTGAACAACCCCAGCTCTCCCAGCCTGTCTGCAGAGGAGTGGTGCTCCAGCACTCTGAGCAGCTTCATGACCTCCTCTGGCCCTGCTCCAACACGCCCATGTCCTCCTTGTTTATGTTGGGGGCCCCAGACCCTAAGGGAGTACTCCAGGTGGAGGCTCAGGATGAAGATAATGGTGTTAATAAATATGTTCTTTGTGCATAAATTGGAACTTGGTGAGTCAAAACCGTGCAAGAAAAAAAATCAGATTACAAGGTGGAACAGAAGGCAGGAACTACAGAGCTCACATAAATCATCTCTTTGCCTCAAGAGAGTAGCCTTAAAAATAAACTCTGCATCTTGATACTAAACAAGCAGGTACCCCACACTGGCCCCATCTGCTACTGAACATCTCCTGAGCAGAGTGGTCTGGGGAATAAGTGGTGTATTTTAGTATCATCCTCCTGTAAGGTCACAGTGACCTGATACCTCAAGAATACCTGCACCAGAAAGATAATAATGAAGCCTTTTCTTTAAAAACCAACCAACCAAACATCCCCTCTCTCTGAGGAACTGAACAGGTTTTTTAAATCCATAATGACAATTTTAGGTCAGATATTTTACAATCTATTAGAGCAGGAGTACTAAATTGAAGTCCCCTGTGCACTGAAAAATGGGAGAACTGTCTCTTTGTGGTTATTTTACAGGCTCTAATTCTGTATGGTCACAAAGTACCAGATATAAAACTCAATACTAGACCAGAAACTATTTTTAAGGGGATTTCATTCACTAGACAGGAAGAAACATTTTCTTCTGGGGGGATTTTTTTAAAAAAACAATGGTGGCATAAGGAACAAGACGAGCACAGTGCTTGAGGTTCTGTGATATTGAAGAGAATATACAGTGACAAAAATTCAAATCCATACTGTGTCATGTGACCATTACCAATCTTTCTGTTCTGTTTAATTAGAAAACTGACACTGTGTTCTGTGTTCTCTCATCTGTGCCTGCAGGCATATAAAAACAAAGGACAGCATATGCAAAATGGGGAAAGATGTTATTTTCAAGGTCTCTATCTACCTGTGTAGAAACATGGTGTTGTGGCAGGAACTGAGGTGTGTTTGTCTAGTAGGTCAGTGTAAAATACAGCCTTTATCTTTGCATACCTTCACCATTAGGGAGGTTGACCATCGGAGATACCTTCTCATGCTTGAGGAGTAGACTCAGAATCTTGTCATCTCCTTCAGCAGCAGCTAAATGTAAGACAGAACTGCCGTGGCGATCCAGAAGGCTGACATCTGCTCCAGCCTTCAGCAAGTCTTCCACCACCTTTGCCTGCTTTGTGATTACTGCCAGGTGCAGGGGGGTCTGCAAGTGACAGAAGCAAGCCATGAGAAGATAAGCAACAGCTATGTCACTTCTGCCGAAATCTCTGAAACCCATAAAAGCTCCTAGCGCGAGAAGCTGTTACACCACTCCAAAGCCAACAGAAAATAGAAGCTTGCATATGTGTACATTCTTTTATACTAAATACTACAAACAGGGTTTCTACATACTGGAAATAAAAGCTGCCTTGCCAATGTCAGCAGTTGGACTTTGGGAGGAACAAAGATGTTGCCTACTCTATAAGCCAGGGCACTGACCTGGCTATTTGAGCATTGCAGTGCAAGGGACTCGGCAAATGAGATAATCCCTGTGCCCCCCACACACTGCAACCCTGCATCCAGCTGTCCCATCGCCAAGTTCCTGCCACGGTGGGAGCAGAAGTGCTGTCCAGGCCCTCCTCAGATCCTTTAGCACTGAACCATGTTCTCATTTTGCTCCTGAATCAGAGGTTTGCAGCCATGGGCATAGGAGTTCCTTACCTCTCAAAATGGCTGCACAGAAAAGAAGAAAATCCTGCAGTTCTGTGCACTTGTCAGACTGCAGAACAACTGTGCATTTATGCAGTGTGTGTTGAACTAGCTGATCCCATTTGCTCATTGCCCATTTTTGTGCACCTGCAGCACTGAGCAGCTCTCAGGCCGAGAGGTTTTGGGACCTCCCAAAAGTTGGTTGCATACTGCGTTCTTGTCAGTCTTGCTTCTGGAGCAGCATCACACAGAACATACTCAGAAATGCATGTGTTTAAACAGTAAGCATTCTAGTGAGCTCTTTAGTATTTCCAATACTAAAATAATTTAAGAATTGAGTAAGATTTGATTTCTAAGTCATTATATTAACAGAGGACTTAAAAAGAAAGACTAATTACAGCTCTGCACAATAAGCTTGTATTTGTCAATAGATCTGTCAACACAATTGCAATTAATTACTGCACCTATCAGTATATGTCAGCTTTCAGAATATCTTAGAGAAGGAAAATTCTAGCCCAAGCCTACATTACTCCCATCACTTGCTTAAGGCTTAAGTTGAAGGTAGGAAGAGCTGTAGAGGTTCTGGTAGTCAGGGATTTATTTCCTTGTGGAGCACAACTTTGCTTCCCGTTTCTGTTAAATACAGGGCACAGAATTCAATTCAGAATCTTCTGCTCACTTTCAGCAGCCTCCACATTTCAAACTTGCTTTATATGAACATAAAAATGTGAAGGAAAACAAAGAAATCAAAATAACCCTTCTGGGACCTGTACAGAATTAAAACCTGCCTTTACTGTTCACAGCAAAATAAATGACACAAGTGTCAGAGTGCTGCTGAATGGTGTGTGCAATCTCTTGAAAAGAGATTCTTCTCCAGGCAGGTTCCCACAGCTCTTTTTAAAACCTGAGTTACAATACAAACAGGCCAGACTGAAGTTGAGGAGACAGAATTGTGCCTGGCAGTTCTTTTCCTCTTAGGTAAAAGACAAGGGGTTGGGCTTTTCTCAGTTACTGTAGAAATGAAAGGGCAATCTTGGTGCTCATGTGATTGGCACAAATACAATCTGGGCTGTAGGAAGGACATAGGTTATTATGGCTTCCACATGTGCCCACAGATACATGCCTGCAGATACCTGATGACACAGGAACTGACTTATGATCCCAAGTTAACCAGTGCCAGAAAGGTCAGAAGAGCCTGGAGCTGGCACACAGTAATCCATAGCTCTAGTTTAGTAACAGAGAAGCCAAATACTGAAGCCATGAACTGAAGAATTTACTCTTTTTTGGCCTGTTTCACATTTAACCCATGGAGACATTTCTGTTAATATCAACAAGAGTTATGGACTAAACCAGTGAAAACACGCCCTCTCTCCTCCACCACCTTCCAGTATATCCTTGTTTCTAAACTTGTTTGCATCAGTCTGATCTCTTCCCACAGACAGCAAGTTGTGCAATTTCTTCTTTACCAGCTGAACAATCAGCAACACTTATACCCCAACTGCGTACCTGATAGAGGTCATTTCTCATGTTAATGATGTCATTGTAATTCAAATCAGGCACCACTTCCAAAAGGTTTTTCACCAGCTCAGTATGAAGGTGGATAATTGCTAAATGAAGGACACTGAAACAAACAAAAAACAGATTAACAATTTCACACTGTTGTCGAATTTATTACAAAAATTTGAAGGCTTTGCTGTGTATCTGACTGCATTCTGATATAAACACTTTACTAACAGATGTAAAGATTCCAGCACCAAGTACCAACTCCTAAAATGAATCCCATCATTGAAAAAAGGTCAGAATGTAACTGCTTAACCCTTCAATCACAAAAGCAAACTCAGCATGGCTTTTGCTGGCCCTCAGCATACTTTACTAGGCTAATATACAAAATGTGTGGCACAAAACTATTATTTCAGAAATCCTCAGATTCTCTGCTGGTTTGCTTTTTTTTCTTATTTTGAATTATGCACCAGATAAACACTTCTTACTGTCAAAACCTTCTTGCAGAATTTCCACAGACCTCTCTGCCACCAAAGCAGATTTTCCCTTGGGGGTTTCCCCAGATCTGTGGGTTTTTCTTTATTTCGTTTTCAAACAGAAAAATTACTAAGGACTTCAGGCCCAATGACTAATAACCACAGGACCTGCGGCAGTGGCCAGAGGCATCATGCCAAAAAAGCACCTGTTTTGAGACATGAGTGACTGCATAGCAAGACACTTTACCTCTACTGGGTTAATGCAATGGCCCTTCCTGTGCTTTTCTCCAGAGGCTGGACGTGCAGCATGGCACCAGGAAAAAAGCAGGTTGTGAATCCCATCACCCCTGTCCCACAGAGCTCCATTTGCTGTGTTCCCTTGAGATTTCATTTGAAAGTCATGCCCTTTGTTTTGAAACATATCCTGCCAAGCGCTTCCTTAGCAGATGCTGGCCAACCTCTAGACTCATCTTTTTAGCAAGTTTCTGCTGACACAAAACATCAACATGGGACATACGGTGTGTCTGTTATGCCACTCGAGAAATACCTGAATAGTCTCAGATTTACACTTCTGTCAGAAAAATAAGAAGTCCTTCCATGCCATTCAGGGCAAGGAGTCATCTTGAAATTGAGATGGAGAGCAGTGAAAACCAGAAGATATTTTTAAAAAAGGAAAAAAAAAAGTAACATACAAACCAAACTCGTCCTTAAAGGGTGTTTTTTATTGATTCTATGAACTGCCACTGAAAGTACCATGGCACCTTGCCTCCTTCAACTCTCCTGTGCTGTTCAAATAGTCCCACCATTACTGGAAAAACAGCTGTTCCTCTGCTCTGATAGATGCTTTTTATTATGCTCTGTATCATGCTGACATTCTATTTCCAAATCTCACTTCAGAAACACACTTGTTCTTCTACTGCTTTTAGTTCTCTTTTCAGCAGGAAGTACTTTAATTTTACCCTACCATTATATATGATGCTGCTGACGAGACCATGAAAGGTCAGTTCCACTTCTTGAACATTCCAAATGAAAAAATGCATTTGAGCACCACTGGAGAGCCATCAGATATCTAGAGCAGTGGTACTGGTATAAATACAGTCACAGCCAGCATTACTGAGTGTCAGCTGTAAATACACACTCATCACAGATTGCTGGGTTCTGTCTCAAAGCCATAAAGAGTTGACAGCATCATTTTTTTAAAGGCTTACTCAACAACTTTCTAGTTGTCATTTAATTTTAATGATTAAAGTGAAAATTGGGGCAATTTATTAATTAATTTTGACCTCTTCCTTCTCCCCTAAGAGAGAGCTGGAAGGCAATCACCAAAGCTTCGCTTTGTTAAAAAGTTGTGAAGTAGTATAGATGTATGACATGCTGACAGAATAAATCCATGTCAGGCAACGTGAACTTGAGCCTCACATACTTGCAGGTACTTCTTGATTCAGGAAGAAAACAACTATTTATCATCATTCTAAAAAAGTATTTTGACTTAGTTAAAATGCCCTGCAAGTCCAAATCTGAGGAGCACCTTATTGATATTTAAATGCAGGTCCCACTTGCTCAATATTTCTCTAGCCCCTCCCCCAACCTTCCCCGCTTTTTAAGTCAGAAGCTGTGCTGTCCATAGCACTTGCAGATTTTGTTGCTGGCTCCCACCTCATGCATATTCCTGCTTAAATCAAAGCAGACATTAGGTTTCCATTTGGAAAGCAAAGCTAGTAAAGTAGCTTGCTCTGATTGTGCAGTCCTCTGTCTGTAATCTGAGGTCTGTTTTCACTGAAAAGGGAGTGAAAGCAGTAACCTCTCCCAGAGGAATTGAACAGTGAGACAGAGGTCTCGGTCTCTTGAAATTTTCCTTCTAGCTGGACACCTTGAGGCTTATATGACTTCTACTGTTCAAAACACTACAATTTAAGGAAATGCAGGTGATTACACAGGGCCTGCTAGCTAAAAAGTGAGGATGTGATAGTGCCACTTGCTTATTCAAGAGATTATCTTTGCATTTGTTTAGAGCCGCTTCTGCTGAATTTCCTTTTAAATAACTACTGATCATTAGTTCCTCACAGTACTTCACTCTGAGTTCCACAGAATCTTCACGGCTGTAGAGGAACAAAGTGGATTTCCACTCCAGCTCACATTATTGAAGGACTGATATGCAAATATTAGCAGCCAAGTCTGCAATCCCTTAGAAGACAACAGTACAGTACAGACATAAGCAAGAGCAAAATAATGTCCTCTGGGCAGAACTTGGTGTCAGTGGGAGAAATGCCTTATGGACCCCCCCAGCTATTGTTTCTACATCTCCTGGAGAATCTCTTATTTGAAGCATCCTATGAAGACTTAAGGATTTGCATGGAATAAAAACGGCACTCTCCTTCAGCACCAAGCTGAGGATCCCCATACACCATGTATGCAAGCACAGCACTTCACGCTCAGTCAAGATTTTAAGTAAAAAAGGGCAAAGAAACTTAAACTCACAACATGCTCAACATACCCTCAATGACCAGATTACTTTCTGACACGTATCAATGATTCTGACTGGATCAATGAACTTTATGGTCTATGTGACTTCTTTGCAAATGAAACAAAGATGTCTAAACAATGGCTGTACCTCTCCCAAACAGCAGAAAGGAGAGAGGTATTTCTTTGATTAGAGCAGTGGTGCCATCAGTGGCTGGCACCCATGAGGGACAGAACAAACTGACAACACCATTCTGCCCTCAAACCCATCCGCTTCAACCCAGGAAGTGCAGTGTGGTCAACTCACTTGTCTCCATTGTCATCCTGGACAGCGGTGAGATGGCGCTGAGCTGCCAACAGCATCTTCACATCTCCAGTCACAGCATAATCGAAGAGGGCGTTGCAGTGACGCCTGGCAAGCTGCATGGCCTTCTCCAGGAACAGAGCATCTGCAACACAAAGTTTCATCTTCATCAGCTCAGTTGTTTTCCTTGGAACACCACCTACTTTTGATAGGCATTTGTGCTGTCACAGAAATACAAAGTGCACACCACTAAGCATTATTCACTGCTTCACTGAGATGGTTGCTAATTACTTCTGAGAGATAAGGACAGAGGGAACAAATACCTTGGCAGGAAAACTAAGTGCATGCTGAGTATTCAGGCAGCAGGAACCCTGAGAACAGTCAAATCTGGAAGCTCCCTCTGGTTTGACTGGCACTGAATTAACAGCACTGATGTGCAGTTGTGTGTAATGAGACAAAAGGTGCAGAACTTGGATCTGGAACTTGCAGGTCCAAGTAGTTTTGCCTTGAAGAAGCTGAGACACAGGAAGCCTAAGTGACCCATCAAATATTGCAGAGAAGCTCATAGAAAAGCTATTGAATAAATGCAGTCTTTGCACTCCTCCGACTCAAATAATGCAGTCTAGCTTGCTTTACAGCAGCAGAATGGAGTCTGTTCTCCTGGTTAAAACATTTCACTGTTTACAGTGCTTAGTATTTGTATCCTAATTTTAGAATTATAAAATGGACAGTCACTGAGATTTCAAAAAGCAGAAGTTGTCATGGTGGGGAGGCAAAAGGGAGAAAGGAGAGAAAAGAAACTCATTTGCGGAAAAAAGTAACTCTAGCTGCTCTGTCAATACTTCTGTGATTCTGCATCAGCAAGAAACTAATGAAAATGAAACAGGTTAACTCTGAAACTACAGCGTCATTCTGTGAAGCAGTATCTTCTGAAACCAGCCTGTATTTTGAGCAGTTTCATGTTTCTATAAAACCTTGTAAGGCTGGGAATTACTAAGAGCAAACAAGTACAACAGACTGTGTCATTTACAGCACACATGGGGAGACAATAGCCAGGATTTCCAGCTACACAAAACCAGGCATTTAGACTGGGTCAGAAGTGTATCCCTGATGAACATGAACACATCATTCCTGTAAGGCAAAGACTTACTCAGCTGTCCATGAAGCTTATTGTTCTGGCCAGAACATCCCTGTGGCTGCTGTACTTTATGCCTGGGCTGATAGATTTATATTTGCTATTTATCTCTCAACACTAAATGTGTTATATTCAGGATACATATTCAGGGTAAAGGGTGTTAAGCAATTCAGTCTTTTCTCGTTATACACATTTCCAAAGATCAGAGAAATCAATGCTGAAACTCCCTGCTTTTCCATATCAAACACACAGGAAAGATATCTTTCAAAATATTACATGCATCTTTTAGCCTAATACCCAAATGGTCTAGCCTGCAGTAGCTATTTTATGGAGCCTGTTCTTCTGCACCAATTCTTTGTATAATCTGAAGCTAGAAATTGCCTCCTTTCATGCCATTACAATACATAAAAAAAGAACTGGTCAACTTCCTGCCAACAATGTTCATTGCTTGGAAAACAGGTAAAAAATTCAGACCCCTCCTTTACAACAGGTAAATGGACATTATTTCTTCATATCAGCACAAGATTTTGTTCTCTGAACCAGTCACGGGATTTATCACAACCGAAACTGCAACAGCAGGTTGCTTCAGCTTTTCTCAAGAGCACCATCCATTCTCAGATCACAAGAAGCTACACCTTGGAGCTGTTTACAACTACAGCCCATCTCCTGTGCCACTCTGGGTTCCCAAGCCAGTTTCTAGTGCTGTTAATAGCAAGTGTCAGACAGGGCTGACACACACACGGTAACGTGCCCTCTCCTTGATCCAGGGAATAACAAAAGTGGTCTAGATCATGTTGCACTTGGTAAAAACCAAACCCAAAAAATTCCTTCCTGCTCAATTCCTACCACCACCATGTCTCTCTGGTCCAACTACTGGTTTTTTCATTTTATGCTAAGCATGATTACTCAAATCCTTTAAAAAAGTGTCTATCAACTGTTTAAAAAAAAACAATCCAGGAAATGCACGTCTTACTGTCTGGGAAAGGGTGATTTGTAGTCTTTATATATTTTAGAACTCTGCTGCCAAACCAGTTCTGTCGACTACCCTTGCCTTCCTCCTCCTTTTGTTTTGTTGCCTGAAATCAAAAGACAAAACCCTTTGCAACAGTATTAAAATGGTAAGATAAAAAAGCAGTTCTTTATTAGAAGCTTCCAGGTGCATCCATAGTTATGGGCTATGGGCACACCTGGTAACAGATTTCTACAGTTTTTGTAAGTTTAACCAATTATCGTATCTATCAAACAGTGTCCAATTGGAAGAGCAGTTGGTTAGGTAATTTTTCCCCAGGTACTGCCCCACTGGAGTTGTTCCAGGGCTTCTTTGCCCCACTTCTTGTTATGTCTTCTAAGATTCTGATTGGAAAACAAAATGTTCTTCTTGTAGATCCTCTACTTGAAAATAAGACTAAACAGTATTTCAGGAGTGTTAGGAGGTTAGCTTATTACTCTAAAATCTAAGAGAAAGGGTAGGCAAAATACCAAGAACTGTATAACCATGTACTAATGGTCTACAAAGCTACAAATATATGAAAAATACATAAAAAGCAAAAATTTTTAGGCATCAGTTTGATGCATAACACTTTGCTACCCAACAGCTATTTTACTGTGTATTTGCCAAATGTAAATTTGGCAAATTTACATTTTAAATTCAAACTTATAATGCTACTTTGAACAAAATTTAACTGTGTTGCAGGGAAGAACTACTGCAGCAGTCATCTTAACATCCAATAACTCATCCACTAAAGTCTCTCAAATATCAAAAGCAAGTCAACTGCTGAGTTATATTCCATCTGCCTTCACTGCTTGCAGCATTCCTTCCTCACACAAATGTATTAAAAGGCAGTGTTAAACATGCCCAGCAGGCAAAGCTGTCTCATCTCCTTGCATGACAAGCAGAAGGCTCAAGTGTCCAGTGGCAGTACAAAGGTGGAAGGTTATCTGCAAAACTAGATATGGGGAGACACCTTAGGTCTGGGGGAATGCAATCCCTCCTGTTTCCTCCAGGAGGCATTACCATGTTCTGAAAACAGCAAGCAGATATTTTTGGAGTTTCCAGACCTTTAATACGTGCTTTGCACTTAGTGCAGCTTGATTTACCCTAAATATATTTACTTGTTCACTTACCCTGCCACCTGCAATCTGCTTCGCTTACTTCAGTTTTACAGGAAGAAGCAGAATCCTCCTTCTCATTAATAGCAGACGTTCTGCACTCAGTCCTCTCCACGGTTTCCACCTTCACATCATGTTTCATGTCCCATTTGTCACCTTGTTTATCAGAGCTCTTCCTGTCTTGTTCAGCTGTGCAATTTGATAGACCTTCTAACAAAAAGTAGAATCATTAGTGTCCAGTACTGTTGCTTTTTAAAATTCAAGTGATAAAACACAATCAGACAAAACCAAACCCTGAAAAATCAATACAAAAATTTACTTTAACATAAAATTTATCACTAAACTCATGAATCACAATATTCCAGATGCCAACACACATGGACAGACATAGTGATGTGACTTTAAAGTGATGTTATATTTTTGACAACCTCTACTTTAAAAATAAACCCTCATATATTACAACAGATTTATCTCTCTTTTTATGGTACAAGAATGTAAGTTTGAAGTACTCACACGAAATCTGGCAGAATTACTCATTTTTTTTCCCTAACAGCAAATTCATCCCTGAGACTCTGGAAATATCTACAGTGTATTCAGCATGTACATCTGAAATTACATTCCTATTTTAGGAAGCCAAGAGTGTCCTTATTATTAACTTAATATTTTCCATTGGTTTCTCTGGGCAGTACCAGACTGTGGCAACAAAGGAAGACACATTTTTGGTGGTCTAGTCCTTGGGTCACCTGTAATCACATTCAAGCAAGCAAAAGGGCTATTGTTTGAAACAATACACTGAATACAGAAGCCACATAGAGATGTTTTGGTGACTGCCTCTCAGAACTGCACAGTAAAAAGGAACTACACTTGGAAAGGAAAAAAGAGAAGCAGGGCAATATAATCCATACAAAACCCCTCTGCTGCCAGAGGTTCATGAAGAGGCCTTCCCTAGCATGCTTAGCTAGACCTGCCTGACACTTTGGCTCATACTGGAGAAGAAAATACAGGTCAAACTCAATTCAACTGTTGGAAGAAAGAGATTTTTGCTGTTACCATGTTTCATGCCAGCACTGGACTTTGTTGTACCAGGGTGGAAATGCATCCCTCCAAAAGCAGAGTATCCATATGAAGGAAAACTGAACCCTAAAGAAAGGAAAAGGATTAAGAATTAATAGAATTACATCCTAAAGCAATGAGAACACTGAACCTAAACAAGTGAGTTTTTGTTTTCTGCATATCTTCTGCTTTATTCCACCCAATAAATTCTCCAGGCTAAAGGTGAGCTCTCCCCTACCCCTTTAAAAATCCAAAGAAATTCTAGGTGGTTGGCTAGTGACACTCTCTATCCCAACATCTGTAAGACCACACAAATGTAATATCACTATGTCTTTCCACTAAAACTCAACTGAGACATCACAAGCTGCCTCTGTGCTTTTGACTCCTTGTGATTACAACAGATTTGTATTCTGGTGTTACACTATGCATGTGCTGCCAGTAACACATGTAGCAATTTGAAAACTGCTGCTCTATTCCCTGCTCTAAAAAAAGAGTTGTGGTTCAGATGACATTTGCTGACCTATAGGTTTTTAATGCTCTGCTTCAAGAACCAAAGTACTGCTCCTATGATCCTGCATATCAGATATACTCTGACTTGAACAGATAGAAGATTTACAGTAGAAGATTTACTAAATAGTAATTTTTTCAGTAGTTCTTTGCACTAACAGGGTTAATTTGCCAAATTCCACTCGTGGTCCAAGAAACAATTCAGAACCTGTTTAATTTTAGACACACAAAATGATTGTTAACTGAGGTGTCCCATGAATTTCAATGCCTCCAAGACCCTAGGAAGCAACAAAGCTTCCAAAGTGGGAAGGCAAAGGAGATGATGAAGTATTTAGAATAAGGAGATGCTTGATTGAACTGAGTAACACTGGTATAAAGGCAACAGAGTCAGGTCTTACATGCCTAGGAGACAAAATCGTCTTTACATTTTTAAAATCAGCATAAATATCTGTCCTGCTCTCAAAGTAGAACCCTCTTCCCTCTTTGCCCAAACCTGCTGCCTTACCAGAGCCAGCACCGCCACCTGCCCCTCCATACATGCCACCACCTCCGGCGCCACTGCCTCCACCATAGCCATCGGAGAAGTTCGGCATGAGCTTCTGTCGTTTCCTTTGCACTTCTTCTTTATCTGGGACAGAAGGAACAGAGAGAACAGGGAGTCAGTCCTGCTGGTGGCCAGGCACAGTGCAGGGTGTGCATACAGAAAGTACCACTACAGTTACTAGGGTATAAAGGAAAATGCAGAGTGTGGTAGAAGAATCAACTTTCCTCAAGCTTCAAATAGCCGAAAATCTTTGTATGTACCGGAGTAGTGAGAATTCCTCTGAGAAACAAGCCAGGGCCAAGTCCCCAGTCAGACCAGCAGCATTGCTTGGGCCTGCGTGGTCTCCTCAGCTGTGTGCTCAGATCCAGGGGACACATGTGGAGATGTCTTGGGGGGCCCAGAGCTTCCTCCAAAAGTGTCTCATGTACTTAGAGCCCGGGAGATCATGGTCCCAAATTTCTTCAATGTCTAAGCCAAGTCACGAATCAGCACAAGTGCTCCAAATCACAAATTTATTCAAGAAAATTTGCCTTTGGGGAATATAAGCACAGACTCTTCTTCCAAGCAAATCTACTTCAGGAATGAAATCTTCTCAGAGGATCACAGGGCACTTTGAGTTTCAATAGCACAGAGTACCTGCAGTGCCCTTTGACTTCTGTTTAAGGGATGGCAAGAAATGGTGAAAACTGTGCTTGCTTGAAATGATTTACTTAAAATATCTTAACAGCCACTAGAACAAAGACAACTTATTTTCAGGCAGGGATGTATTACTGTCAAACCATGCTGAGCAGCAGTAGAAAAAACCCCCCTAAACTTATATTATAGTGTAAGTACAAAATAAGACTTAGTCCCCCTGGAAAGCAAAACACAAAGATTTAAAAGGACTATCCCAATGACTGGGGAAAGTGAAAATGTCACGACAAGAGCTACAAAAATAGGGATACAAATATTACATGGGTTAAAATCCAGTAGAACTGTTGAGAAAAGAGCAAAGTATCATTTGTTTATTAAACCATCTAGTAGTTTTCAACAGCCATATGACAAAAAGGAATTTCATGCACAGGCACATCAGTCGGTGCATCAGATGAGACAGCTGAATACATGGGACAGTACACTGAGAAATCCACGTGCATTGTTTCCAGGTACATAAGATGTCTAAGTACGTATGCATGCACATATCAGGCATACTCACACTGATGAGGAGAGAAAACTCTAGAGAGCAATCTAGTCAGAGAAACACAAAAAAATCCACATACGTGTGTCTAAGTTTGTGGGAACATTTGCAACAAAGGAAAAATATAGTTCCTAAATGGCAATTTCATTATCAGGTTGTATAGGGGATCTGAAAATGCACATAACAATGTTGAGCTAATTTTACTCGCTTAAGAGGCACATGAAAGAGGTTTGCTTCAAATCTGCCAACTTTACTCTAGAGTTGTACACTTCGCTTCCCTTAACACTTGTGCAAGAGGTTCCTGAAATAATTACCAAGAAGAAATCCTCTGGCAGCTCTGGAAGCTTTTGTGAATTCATGCTTTTTGCTATTTCATTCTAACAGTTGTGAAGTAGACTCACTTGGACCACCACCCTCCTCAGCTGTGCTGAGTCTCTCACCACTAATGCGCACATATATTAGAGATTTTGACAGGGAATTGATTTCAACATGGCTCTACCTTAGGCACAAAAACCATTCAAGATTAGAACTCAGTAGTGTAATCTGCAGGCAGGTAAACTGCTAAGCAGAAAGATCATCTTAACACAATGAAACACCAGTTATGACTTGGGCCTCAAGGCATCTCCGTATCATCAACATTATTGGTATTTAAAACCATGACTGCCAATGCCATTCCCATCAAACATTTCAAATGCAGACTTCAAAGGGCACAGATCTGCTGGTTAAACTTCTTTTCACTAATAATGTAGGAAGCAGGTCCAATACTGACTATTCTACTTCTGCTAAGCTACTAAAATTTTAAACACAAGAGATTGAAACAGCACTTTCCCTGCTCTCACAAGAAATGTCTTGGGCTTACTTTAACTAGTACAGGCAATTGGAAAATTCAGAAACATCAGTGATGTTAGCGTGGTGGTAAAAGGTGAGAACTGCAAAATACGTACCTTTTCCACCAGGCACCAAACAGGCTTTGGTTTAGGGTTTCATCTGAAAGTACTGACAGTAAAATCTCCTCAGATATTATTTGGCAGAAACTCAGAGGAAGAGAGTGCCACCTACTGTATGGACAGGCATGTGTGCATATAGGGAACCTGCAAGGAACAAGCCTCACTCGGAAAATATGCATGGATTTACTGCCTACCAGTCCTACAACAACACCTACAAAACACATTATAAAGCTACCACTCTGCCCAAAACAAGGAGGCAAATACATTTTCTAAAGATAACTGCTAAAACCAAAAATTCATCACCCAACCAGTCCTGTCTTATTAAAAGCATTCCTAGGGACCCTACAGTTCCCGTTCCCAATCTATAAAACGGGTTTAATGAGTTACCTTTGATTTCTGGGTAGTAGAGAAAAGGCTTTGGTTCGCTTGTTTCTAGATCGGATTTCCTACGCAGTTGTACAAATACAGATGCTGGCTTTGTGATATTGACATCTCTGTACTTGGGTGTTTTGAACACAATGGCAAACTGTGAAGAAAACAAAGATAAGCATATCTATCACAGCACATGGCTTTTGACAACTTGGCTTTTACATTTGCAATATTTTGTAGGTGTTGATTTACAGCTTGGGAGGCAAAAGTTCAGAGCAAAGGGCTGTTACAACAATAAACTTCCATTTTAGTTTTTAGTTTCATGTCTGAACTTGACTCCTAAAGGCTTTTGGGAAAGACAGAACTGCCATGCTAAGTGCCAGCACATCCCATATGTCAGTACTGCACTGTTTGTCTCCTCATCCTTTAGCATCTCTTCTGTGGCTTTCTCAGTGTGTTCACAGGAGCTCTCAGAGCTGTTTATATATCCTATCCAAATTTACAGTGGTGCATGTTAAAGCAATGGGGCTTTCTCCCAATTTCCTTGCACTGTATTCCTAGTTATCTAACAGATGTCTTCAAAGAACTGTTAAGCTTTTATTATTACTGGGAAGTAACCAACCAAAGAAGAGGTCAGTACAAGATACAGATGCTTTTACCTAGTTTACTAACTATAACATAATCCAATCTTACAGAAATGGGAGAATCATGAACAAATTACAAATGCTCTATTACTTACCTGTCTATGTACATCCGTAGGGGAAAAATCTCCAAAGCCTTCCCACATACCACCATTCTCATCCTCTTCATAGAAACGTATCTGAATATCATCTACAAAGAATGAAAGAAACACTCTGGGATGCTTGTGCTTAACCTTTGGCTATGGTTATTTCAGATAAAAATCAACATGGTTATTTTTTGGCTGGATGACAATACTACATAATAAATACATCAATTACTGTTACCTGTTTTATGAAAACAGCAGAAATAACCCATTTTCAACATCAAGTTTAGATCAGCCCAATCCTAATGACTTCACTGAAGTTGCTATTTACTGAGCTGTAAAAAGAGAACCAGGTTCACATGATCTTCCTATTCTAGGGTTATAAAACATTCCAGAGGAGCCTTATTTGGAACAAACATGTAAGGAGGGGAGAACTTGAAGCGTGAAATGTAGAAACCACCCTCTCTCCTCCAACAGTTTCAGTTCAAAAAACTGTAGCAAAACCTGAAGTGCCACAGTTCGAGTTCCGCTTGCTGCTGGCAGAGTGCCACGGCGGAGCTGCAGCTCAGAGACGTGGCGGGTGTGAGGGAGCAGCGTGTCAGCGGGGATCCTTCACCCTTCAAACAGCACAGCACAGAAACATGGCATTTGGCTTCTGCTCCTCTAAACTAATTGTCTTTCATTCTCTTTGTATTTATTTATTTATAGTTTTAGGAAAAGCATCACACTAGCAAATTCCTTCCACAGCACTCTCACTGAGAAAAAGCTAGAAAAAGCCTATTCTGTCTTAGGGCAACTGATGCAGGACAAGCTTCTGTAGCAGACAAGACTGCTTCCCCTGGCCCACCACCTGCTAGTCTCAAAACTCTGAACCACCACTTCCAGTCCTGCTGTCCTGCATGCTCAAGTTCCTTCAGGCAGGAGGTTTCTGAAGGCAGTGAGGTCAGGGGAAACCCCAATCTGGCTGAGGGGAAACCCCACCTCAGGGCTTCCACTGAGTCAGACATTTATTTATTTATTTTGTGCGTAAGAGTTATGTTTTATCTCAGTCCTTCTGATGGCAGAAGGTAGATGCATTATTGAAGGAAAATTGTTCTTTCAAAGTCCCTAAAAGCCCCCAAAGCTTTCTATCTTCCCTAAGTGGTAGAAGGGCATTTACAAGAAAGAGAGATGGAAAAGGACAGCCTGCATCAACAGAAAATGTCACTGTGGTTTTAACAACATGTGCAAGGACTGATTCCAAACAGATGAGAACAGGGCACCCACTCTACCACGTAATCTACGCCAGGGTGTCCCAAGTACTTCCTGTAGCTGGAAAATACGAAGGACCTCCCTCACTCCCATCTTTTTTCTTTTTACTTAGCCCAAATATAACCAACCACATTTAACTATTATCTTCCAATACAAAAACAAAGTATCCTAATCCACACTACCGAATTGTGACACCTTCAAAGCCACGAGCAGAGAAAATGAACCTGTGAGAAGTAGCTGTTCACAGTGAGAAACCTCTACCATAAGCATATAAAAATGAAGTTACTAGCAGCAGTGCTGAACACATTAAGTTCCCATCCATGGCTAACAGAGAATGCTCATACTTACTCTTTACAATCAGGAACATAATAATAAATCAGAAACTTTACAATAATTCAGAGCAGGTGTTAGTTAATGGAGTCAAACATCACCCAGTACCCACCACCCCTCAAAATTCCAGAACATGGGCAAGGGCAGAAACTTGAAAAGAACAAAAATGATCAGATGGTCTCTGTGGAGGCAAGAGAAGCTGAATTTGCTTTGCAATAGACTATTTTAATTTAATAAATCTCTGGACTGGCTTGACTTCCAGAAAAGCTGAGTGTTTACAAATCCTGCTGCACTATCAGAGTGAGAGAACACTAAAGACAGCACAGCAGGCTTCATGAGTACTCCAGATGAACACCCTGGTGTGCCTTACAATACTTGTGACTCTTACCTTTCTGAACTTTGTCACACAGCAGGTAAATCTCTTCCCCTCCTGTCACACACCCTGCTGTTCTGTCCATTCTTACGATTTTTAGGTTGGAGGCATTGGGAGCTTCTGTTGAAAGGGAAGATTAAAAAAAATGCTTACCTTCATAACAGATCTAGATTACAAAAAACCCAACCAAGCACAACACACAGAAATGCAATAGAAAGACAAGCCTCCAATACAAACTACCTGAATTTGTTAGGTTTTTTTAAAACATGAATAAATCAAGGGCTTCTCATATGAAAGACAATCTCGTATCTTCTAAGCTTTGACTGAACTGTGAACTACAAAATAAGGTCCCGGCCATTCCAGCAGAATTACTGCGCTAGCAAAGTAACCCAGAAGTGAACTGCATCTAGCACCCGGCACCAGTACTCATTTTATGACAACAGGGCCACATGAGAGAATGTAATTTTTTCTTCCCTGCTTTCTGACAGAATGGCACTCTTGAGAGCTGTTTCCTGTTTCTCACTATCTACAGTGCTTTGCTTTACACTGGGGCTTGCTTGAAAGCATGTCAGTTTTTGGCCAGTACACTGGACAGTGATAAAAAAGCCCAAGTCTACAGATCCTAGTAGAGACATCAAGAGACAACTATTGGTCCTCAAGACAGAACTATCATCTGGTAAGTGAAAGCAGCTGTGACAGGCAAGTTATGGTACCACAAGTTATGTCTGTTCTGTGAAGGAGGCTTGAATGGTGCCAATGAAGTATTAAAAAAAAAACAAACCCAAACAAAATCCAAGAAAAATCTTCTGAAATTAGCAATCAAGAATTTATCTTGGGAGATCAGAAACTAGTAACTGACATCTGTGTAGCAACTTACAACAGCAGAAACATGCATACAAAATGTCCCCTTTCTTTGTCTCCTTAGTTTAGGACAGAATTTTTGACATCACTACATTTCCCAATTAATAGCAAGGGAATAGTTGCATTTAATACCTTTTGACCTAGACTTTGTCCTTAAAAAGCAATGATATAGACACAACTGGTGCACAAAGGAAAAAAAAGGTACTTTTTCTGAGTCATTACAGAATGACTATCAAGAACATGGGAATCCACAGCCTCAGGAAGGAAAACTCAGGCAGTAGAAAGGGTTCAAGTAAGATGAGTCAGTATAATTTAATAGCACAGGGGAAAACATGAAGTGAAAAAATTCTCTTAGAAAAAAGACAAATAGAGAGATGTTCTAAAAAATACTGACAGATCTAAAGGAAATGGATTGAGAACTGTGGTTATCTTTTAAAATACGGACAAGCAGATGGTCTGCAAAACTGAAAGGTGTCAAATTATCAACGAAGATAGAAGCAAAGTTATTTTTTTTCTTACATCTCATGTGACAGTGCTTTGTCACAGAAAGCAACTGAAAACTCTGCAAAATTCAAGCCCTTCTTATGGATATAACAAGAATTTACAAAATCCTCATAATTAAAATGGCAGGATTAAACATGCTAACAGCAAAATAAAATCTTCCTCTATGGCTTACATCACTGTCTATTAAAACCCAGAATGATACCATATGTACTTGGGCAGACATGGGACTAATTATCCACAGGCTACTTACCTGTTATTCATCAAATACCAGGCAGGCAGGGCTAGATGAGTCTATGTACAGCAATATCTACCTGTCATTTCTGTGTGTACAAAAGCTTGCCCCTTATTAAAAAAGTAATGAAAGCCAAATATACTTACTGCTGTCATATATTGCATCTGATATAACGGGATCAAGTTTCCGTGTGAAGCTGCCGTTGCTGTCAGGAAGAAAGGCTGTGAACATGAGCCGCACCACGCTGAGATCCATCTCCTTGGTCTGCTGTATGGCTGCCTGCCGGATGATTTCTCTCTCTCGTTCTGGAATTGACAGACAGAGGAGTTAACACAAGGGGTAGGCACCCCTAACAAAACAGAGAGAACAAACATCCAAAGGCATGGATAGCGAGGAAGTGTCTTCTTTTACATTTAGCATCCATCGGGTTTTCCCTTTCTAAGCAGAGAGGAGCAGCTATTCAAATTATACTGCATTCATCCTGCAGTTTGTGCATCAGATCTTATTTAAGGTAAGTTATATAATTAAAGATAGACAGAAAATTACTATTTGCTGCTCTCACTTTATAAAGGTTATGAAAAGGACAAAGGCCATCACTAAGGACACAAGAATTCCTGGTGTTAAGAGTGATAAAAAGAAAGCTGGCCCCTCTATACAGTACCTGAAAGTGGCACAGACCACAGGTTTCACAGGGATATGGGTGAAATGTAGCTGAATGAAACAGTGTTCTCAAAAGGAGGTCCCTAAGTTAATAAAGGATATCATGTCTTGCTGCAGCAATGCAAAATTACTCTATTTAAGAGTTCATCAAACAGCATAAGAGCAATGGAATATACGTGCAGAGGTGGGTACAGGCAGCTGTGGAAGGAAGTTTCTCTACTCTCATGTATGTGTTGACAGCAGACTCCTTCTTTCACATTCCCTAAAACACGGCAACAATGCACCACCTCTTAAAAGCACACAGACATTGGCTGTTGTCCTACACAAGGCCTTTTTCTGGCTAAGAATCTATGTTTTCAGAACCTCAGCCTGTTTTTAGTAAAAGATCACTTAAAACCAGGCCATCATTTCTACCTACCAGTTAGCTGCCTGTCTCCACATCCTTCTGCCTGCAGATAGCTGAGTTCTGGATGCACCAGGAGTCCCGGGTTGTATCCCTTCTTGCAAGCATCTATCATGCGTGTTTCCAGAGTTTCAAACACTTTCTTCTTCGTGACATGAAGTATTCCAAGATTTGCAAATCTGCCAAATTTTGATGGAGGAAAGTATTTTCTTAATGCTTTAGGCCAGACCTGCAGCAGGCAAGCCTTTCTCTTACCAGAGGCAGCTACACAACCCAAGTCTACAGAAGAACTCCCCAGGCTTACTTAGGCACTATTCGTGTTTGAGGGAGAATTTCCATCAAAAAAAATTCAGCCAAGATCACAAAATGTGTAAAATGTCCGTCATTATTTGACAGCGATCGTATGGGTGCACTTTCTGATGGCATAAGTACTAATCTGTCAGGTTTCAGACTTCTGCTGTGAAAGCAACTTACAAAACATTGGAAAATCTGGTAGTCACACTTTGGTCCATCTTGGCAATGACATTAATATGTCATTCTGTATGTCTGTAAAGCAGAGCATGCTCCATCTGTTCAAAATGATCTGGAGAGCAAGCTAAGAAGCTGAAAACAGTGCAGTATTTTCCAAAGAAAACGTTCTAAGCAAGGCTCTGCTCATTCTGCAAGACACTTCGGGCATCTATTTGAATGAAAAATTCCATAATACAAGGTGTGCTTTTGTAAAAATCTCCTGGCACATTTAAAAATCAATTAGATCTGGAAGTATGAAAACAAGACAATAACTCAATTTTCATGTGGGTCAAGTGAGGACAGGAATGCTGTTTCTAAACATCTGATGAAAAACAAGACAGGTTAGAAAATGAGCCAAACTTCAAGATGAAAAGAAGCATTTGAAATAAAGCTATTTAAATTGTTGTGCGCGGTAAAGTCAATGCACTGGGCTTGGACATCAAAAGTTACAGTTTAAAAGAATCTCTCTCTCCCAACCTTCCCAGCTTTTTAAACTTCATCATCTTCACCAACAAAGACATTCTTAAGATCACAGAACTAAAACTCACAGCCAGCATGAAACCTGATCTAAGCCTGAAAACATGGTTGGGAGCTTCAGCTCCATTTACCGATATGAACAATTATTCTTTAAATTAAACAAGAACAGGCCAACTACTATTTCACTACAGTCTTGCTGCTTTAAACTTTAAAAGTTTGACTTATGCAGTATTTTCATGTTTATACATGCCTTGCATTAGTTTCAAATTTACTAATCCTATTTTCTTAATGCTTCTCATTACATTTCTGTTGACAGATTTCAATAAAAGTAAAATATTGATCAAAATGGCAACAAAACAGTAACGCTAATTTTAGTCCCTTCTCTGATCAAAACTAAGTACATCTTAAAGAATGGACTTAAAATACAAATTTGCACTACACACCAAGAGATTAAAACTCTACAAATTCTAAGTAAAAATTAGCTACTTAAACTTACTGAGCTTGCTTAGGACAAATTCTACAAAGGTGAACAAAAACCCCATTAAATTTTCCATTTATGACACAAACAAACCAGAGATCAGAGCGTGAAGACGAGTACTCCACAGAGCTGCCTCTTTAGGAGTATTTTTGTATTGCTTCTCACAGTGTTGATGTTTCCCCCACAGCTCAGGTTTACAGAGCAGTCCCCAGCCTTACCCTACGACCATGTCCTTAGGTCCTGCGTTCACCGTGCAGACTCCGTCTTCGCAGAATTTACCCACCAAGCTGTGAGCGTGTAAGTGGACGTATTTCCCATTAGTTACTAACTGGACAATTACTTTTGCAGGTCCAACATAGTTGCAGATCTGTAAATAAACATAAAAAATGTGGGATAGTTTACTTACTATTTTTTTTTTAATGGGACAAGTAATGATTCCAGTTGAGTATTTTCTGTCAGCTAAGTACAATTAAGTTTACACAGGAGAAATGTGTATGAATTCTTCATGATATACAAATGGCAAACTAACTGTACTAGATCATCACTTTCTTTTGCAATTAAACTTGACATAGAAATGGCAGAAGTACTGACCAAAAAAAGCTAAAGGAAAGCCTCATCTGTTTCCTAAAACATGAATCTCAATTTTACATTCTGGACACATTGCTCTCCTTAAGTTTCAGTCAGTACACTGAATTCACAATAAACATTGTTACCTGTTACGAAGCATAGAGAAAATGTATGTAATAAACTAAAAACCCTACATCGTTTTGCCCAATTCAAAAAGACTTCAAAAATTATTTTTAAATATTATGATTGTTTTAAAACATTTTGGCCTCTTTACAACAACTCTTCAGGTAGCGATTTTACAGTGAATAAATTCTATATTAATAAGCATTTTGTTAGTTCAATATGCTTCATCAACACATGCTATCCAGTCCAGTAGATATCTCCCTTAAGTGTACACAAGGATATACAATAAATTCCCGCCTAGGATTTTGCTGGAACTATGATAAACTGTGTGCTTTCTTTCATATACCCAACTCTAAAAGCCTACAAAGCTTTTTTTTTTAACCCTTGCCACAGTTTCTAATCACCATACATTTTTTAAACAGCTTTTAATAAAGCCATCATGTCAAACAATGCCTCAAAAACATATCTAAAGTTACTAATAACATACCATACTGCTAAGTTATTTGCTTTACATGTATTATTTAGAACTTTATTTTCTTTCCTCACTCCAAGGCAGTAATACTCCAAGGCAGTTATGGGTTATGCACCACTTTCAAATTATGCTGAACATAAAATTACACCACTTTTTAAAGCGCAAACATTACCTTCCCTTCCAATTCACTTAATTAACCCTTTTATCAATGTTGGGCTTTTCCCCCTTCTCCTATAATTTTTCTTCTAATTTGCCTTGGGCAAAGTTCTTTGTATTACAGCAGCTTATAGATCTAATCAACCAAGGTATTAAAGGATCACGATAAACATTAAAGTGATGAATCAGTGATGAACTGAATATTTAAGGTTATATTGTTGATAAAATGCTGATAGCGAAGGATTGCCTCCATTTCACCACATTACTGAGTCCTGCTAGCTTCCTTCACTCCAGTTAACCCCTCTCTTGAACCCATTCCATCACAGCTGAAACACTTTGCATATGTACAGTGCGTGCCCTCCCTGCCTTCCTATTCACTGCTGAAAGAAAAAAAAATCCCAACTATGAAAAAGTTGTTTCAGGAGGAGCAGCTGTGCAAAAGCCCTCTCATTACCCACTCCTGCTAGTTAACTGTATAACACTGCAGAAATGTGCATTTTACAAGTGGCAGTTTCTAAAATACAAGACTCATGCTTCCCTCCTGTTTCCACACTGAAATCTCTTCTGGACCGAAACAATACAGAGATGCAGAATAAACACTGTAGGACTATTTCTGTCATTTACCAACAGGGAGAAAATTCTTATATACCTTTCACAAAATCATCTGAAAATAAAAATGACAGTGTTTGGTGCTACAGTGTGGCACCACCACTGCTACAATTAACTTTTCAAAAAGGTAGCTTTAAAAAAATTCTTTTAATTTTACTCCTCACTGAACAAGCCTTTCCCTACTACACAGCTCCCAGCACATCTGTAGTGCTATATTCACTATGAGTAACATTGATGTTCTAGCATCACATCAGAAAAGTTCAAGACAATCCTTCATCAGCTGTAGAAACCACAGTGAAACTGGAGGCAGGAGTGCTGCACGTCAAGGACTTTCCTGCCTCTGAAAGCAGAACACAGAACTGCAGTGGTAACCAGATTGCAATCTCCCCCATTACTCAGCTCAGCATGATCTTTGCACTCACTCTCTCTCAGGGGAAAAACATAATACCTTATGTAGGTCATAAGGCAAGAAAGGACTATTTTTGTCATCCAGTCTGATGTCCTATGCTGCAAAGGGGACAGAATGTCTCTCAACTATCTTCCACCTTCATTTCTTATATACTTTCCTTTGATTTTGAGTCATTCAGGGTAACTTGGTGCCCAGGAAAATAGTCTGAGTGGTTAAATATCCTTATGTACCATAAATTAAGTCTGAAATAACTTTTCAGTGTCCTTGGGTCATGCCACAATTCCAGAATAATTTTAAATTTATTCTGGCACTAAGGTATACAAGTAACTATCAGCTTTTGCATAGGAACTTAAGAAATACCATCAAAGGCCTGAAAAGGTAGAAGGTATGTTACAGTGCTGAATAGGGCTTATGGTTTTGACACAAAAACATAGACTCAGCATGAGGGGGAGATAGCATGTGGGTATGGTATGGCTCAAAATCAGAGCTGTGATCCAAAAAATAGCTACTGAACTTCAAATTAAAGGTGAAGGGAAAAAAGAAAATAAGGAGTCCCTGGGCAGAGTATAGCTGTAATACTTGATTATATCCTATACTGAGGCAATTGATCTGATAAAGTTAAAAGGTTGCAGGCTTACATTTATCTGCTGTTTCTGTTTGAGAGATTTGTCTGAAAGATTAAAAGGACCCTGTGAACATGAAATTGAGTCTATTTCAAAACAAGACTAGAAAGTTTTTTCAGTTATTTCACGTCCTCCTGCAATCCACACCCCAGCCAATTTTTATACGTTCTGAAACTTTGCAAAAACTTTGTAAGAACATTTTCATACTTCAAAGATGTTTTTTCCAGTTACTCTTACAAGCAAGAAATGAAACCAACTGGTCAACAACAGGAGCAAATGATGGAAAAAATCACATCAAACCTACAACATCAGCAGTTACCAAAGCACCCATTTCTCTTTCCAATCCCTGTTATAGCAACTACAGCCCCAGCCCCACTTAACCTTCGGAGTGAGACCATTGCTGTCCTTGATACACACAGACAAGAAGGGTTCAACAGATGAGGCATCACTCACTCTTTATAAACAGCCTGTTTTTACACAACAGTATAACTCCTTTTTTCACTTGCTAGTTAAAGACAAAATATTTCAGATGTGATACGAATCGTGTAGGCAACTGAATACTTACTTAATAGACTTAAGAAAAAGCAATGTAAAGTTATTTAAACCAATGGGAGCTGAAGATCTTCTGATCCTCTGACTGTGAGGTCACTTTAATGACAAAAATACAGAGCTAGGTGCTCTGCTTTACAAGCCCAACTAAAGAGATTCAGCACTGCTTATTCATCCCATCAACCATACCTGTAAAAAGCTTAAATCTCACTGAATTTAGCTTTGGCTGAATTTGGTTCAGTATAGATTTCTAAGAGGGGTAAAGATTTGTAACAAAAAGTCAGCTTATTCTTGTCTCATGTTTATTCCTTAATTCAGCTGTTAGGTGATTTTTTAATTTGTAATCAGCAATCTGTATCACCCTACAATTTAATTCCTGTGGGGAGGAGGGAAGCAAATAAATATGCTCCTTTTGTCACCAAGGCTCATCAACAAAGTAACTTGACTAATTTTCCATAAATTCTCCTCCTGAACTCGAAGTAAATGTGCTGAATTCAATAAGAATTTCTATAAGAACTGATTTCAATAAGAACTGTCTCTCCAGACTGAGGTACAATTCGGGATAGCCCCAGGACATGACTGGCTGGGCAGTTGTGTCGGTGTGCCTGGGCTCAGGGCTGCCTCACTGGTGTGCAGTTTCGATTCACAAGGCTAAGTGCACCATTCCCAAACTCTTCTGCAGAGAGATGGTGCTCTTTAGCTCGGGCACACCTCTGAACTCCGGGCTGGAGCTCATTTACATCCAGCTCACAGAGAACATCCAACTAGGGACTGCAACCACCCACATAGATTTGCCCCCAAGGAGATGAAAATTCAGGACATTTCCTTCACTCCACTGTTTTTGGCAAATTCTTGTCACAGCTACAACTGGATTAGCACTTCAGAGTAAACCATGGATTTCCCCACACTAACAGCAGTATGCAAGATCACGACACACATGGTAAACATGTAAGGCCAGTGGAAATTTTCTGTGCAAGTTTCCTCACATTTTTTCAAAAACGTGAAACCCAAGCAATTATAAATAAATTATAAATAAAAAAATTTAGACAGTTAAGTATGCTGGTGATAATAGATTTTCCTGTTTTATCCTTTCTTTTTATACTACTGATTGCTTTTTCCCCTGGACAAATAGGTAATGATGAATAAGCAGTTCAGCAGCTTTGACTTCAACTGTTCTAGACAGTAAAATTTTCCAGCATTGTGTTATTTACACTAAGTGGATGAAAATGAAATTTAATTGAAGAGTTTTAGGTTGTAATCATGAAACATAACTTCATTGTAACACATTCATTATCTACAACTTCTCTGCTATCCATAATGACATGCAAAGTTATATAGAATCCTCTGAATATGCAAGATGTTTTCTACATATTAGGATTACTGTTAGCAAAGACAGGGCTAAACAAAGGAACATAATCCCATAAATTATTAAGATAAATTAATCAATTTAAAATATTATATTATTATTATAATATATATTATTATATTATTTTATATTATATTACGACAATTATAGAAAAATATACACTGTTATCTAGACTCCATTTGTCAGGACTTTTTGTTAAACAAGAGGTTTTACATCAATTCCACCTTGCTGGCCAGCGCAGATTTGTTTCAAGTGTAAGGACTGGCATTGCAGAACTGCTACACTAACTCCTGACTGACACCATCTACTAATATACTATACAAGAAGAGGTTAAACATGTAATTACATAACAAAACATCTTGCTTAGAGACATAGCAAAGTCTTCAACACTGCAGCCTTTACACGAGAGATATGTCTTGATGTGTTCCAGCTTAGTTACAAGTTAGTGATGGTGCAAGGAGGAAAAATAAAAAGGGTGAAATTGAACAGTCCACATTATGCAAGAAGTCACTTCACATAAATGTTTCTTTTGGCCTCCAATCCATAATCCTATGAAAACAGAGTAGGGAGACTGCAATGTTTCTTTGTGCACTGAAGATGTCTATTTTCAGGACATCCCCTGGTAGCTACTGGTAAATTTTGAGAGAGTTGGCCAAGCACAAAGTAGATCCCAATGGGAGCTGCACTGACCACACCATGGCCAAGGGTTTAAAAATCTGTCACAAAACCTCCTTTCTTACAGTACAGCCAAAGCTCATGCTACTGTCCTTTCACTGCACTGTGATAAACTAATGTAGGTTTTATAGTGAAAACACTGCCACAAGAGTAAAAAAAAAAAACACCAAAAAATAAAATCAAAACAAAAAAAAACTCCAACACAACAAAAAATTGCGATTTTCAATTGTGCTCCTCTCAGTTATGACAAAGTGAGCACACTCTGACAAAACACAGAAAAGACTTACAGGAAAAGGTGTGAAACATTTCTGTCTTTACTGGCACCACTTGAATCAAGAACAGGCTCTAACAAGCAATGGCCTTGAGGAATTTACTTGTGTTCCCTTGCCAGCCTCTCCCAGCAGGTGTTGCCATGTGGGGATTTGTACTAGAAAAAAAACCCCAGATGCACACAGGATGGGAGGGAGGGGAAGGGATGCGTGTGTGTAAGCTCTAGATGAAATTAAAAAGTGATGATCAATGAAATTAGAAGGTTTGATGGAAAGCCAAAGAACATTCTCTTTTCTAGTTTTCTCAAGAAATTCCATTTCCTGTATTACTCCTTGTCATGCTATTGTGTGACCTAGCACACCTTTATAAAGTATCACTTGTATTATTATCATTACATATTGGATTGGAATCCAAAGATCTGGCTCAACTGAAGTAAATGACTTTATAACTGAACATACCAGTGAATTTCATTCACTGGTTTATCATTACTGTTAAAATAGGAAAGAGAAAAGCAAGTAGATTATTTGCCTGGGCTAGTAATTTTTCCTAAGAGTTTTGCAAGGTTATATGAAATTACCTTTCCCAGCTTCTTCTCAATTCACAAGGCTAAAGCATAGGCTACCTCAGCCAATGCTGACTATTTTCCATTATGTTATGCTTATACTGATTCATTAGGAGATGCAACTGTTCCAAACTCCAGCCTTTCTCAAGAACTGCAGACGAACTACACACACGCACACACAGAGCAGAACGATGAGGAGCAGAACACACCAAGGCAGAAGTTTATTGCTTGCCACTCTTCCCTCCCCTTCCTTCCCCATAAAGGAGACCAGAATTAGAACACATTAAGAAATAACACCAGAATTAGAATATATTAACCCTTCTCCTCATGAGAATTTGTAGTGCAACAGTTCAAAGATGTAATGCAATAATAAAACTAAGGTTCGCATTTAAGTTAAAAAGAATACTGAAAAGACACAGTGTAGTTTTTCCAGACATCCACAGAAAAAATATTTTGCAAGAACCATAGGCAAAGACAGTTCTCCAATCCCAGAATGATTAATCACTTTTCTAATCTTCATACTGTGCCACCATAGAACATTTCTTTGATTAACATACTTGAATTTTTTTCCAGGGGGGAATAAAAAAACCCACAAAAAAATTTCAGTGAACACCTGAACATAACACTGTTCCTATTAAAATGAGAAATTCTACATTGACTTTAAAGGAATTAAGTTCTTAAGAATGGAGTACCCTAGAGATATTGAATAAGGAGTAACATGAACAGGAAAAAAAAGGAAAACTTGGTAAATAGCATTCTAGAGTCAAGTGGAATAACTAAGCAGACTCATACCCTGTAACAGAAATGGAGAAATTGAGCAGCTCAAGCCTTGCTAAAACTGCACCTTAAGAAGAGTTCCATTAGTGTGCACAACAGTAGTGAGGTGGTAGGTGTAGGTAAGTTACTGCTCAACTGCTGACAGATAAAAATGGTGCCAAAATAAACTCACACATCTGAGGACAACTTTATTTTCAAAATCAATTACGCTTCGAAAGTTGGGATTGAGATGTAGTCTGTCTTGAGCAACTTCATACAAATTTATGTTGCGATGCAATAAAGTCCTATACACACACATATGATGACACTTGCATTGACTAGACAAAATTAATGCTTTATGTTCTTACTTTGACCTGAGGGTACGATTTTTTGTTCTTTTCACTAGAAGCACCAGGAAGTCCACCGTGTGAAGGTCCTTCACATACGTATCGGAAACGAAATCCCCTCTGTGGAATAAAGGAAAAGGAACTTGAAAGCTCTACAGAAACAAAACCAAAAGAGAAATAGCACACACAAACATGAACATGCACACACACAAACTAGACTCACCCAAATGGAAAAGTTACAATTGTTCATCCATGAAATGTTGAGTGCTGGTTAACAAAGCACCACTGAACCCTGGAGAAAATGTTCTATTCTCACTTAACACATAGCAGCAACCTCATTTTTTCTTTCAGTTAAGTGAAGATATTTTGAAACAGAGATCTATTTATACTCTTAAAATAGGATAAAAATTTACATGTAGAGAATACAAGAGTAGATATTCTCTCCCAAGATTGCTGCTAGGTAGACAAAATTGAAGCAAATAATAAGGAAGTCCAAAGCATCATAAAGGAAAGTACAGGGATGAAACAGAAACACTTCTTCCTTCTGGGAAAAGTGAATGAAAGCTGTATGTCCAAGAGAAATCCAGTAACAACACAAAAGCTTCAGGGGACTCTGGCTGGTTTTTACCTCAGCTACATAAATAGACATTTGCATAATCTGTAGGATACTAACAACCAGTCCAGAGCACAGCTCTCCATGGTCTCCATTGATGAACATCCCCTTTATTTTACATGGTAATCTATAAGGCTCGAAAGATGCAACTCTTAAACAAAGGTATCTGGTAACTCTAACCCTACTTATCAGTACATTTCATGTGGTCCCCAATTTTGCTTTCATATCTACTCTCCAGTCCTGCAATTTCTGGCAAAATCCTCATCTTATATCGGGCTCCCAGTGTCTGTCCAAATAGCACCAGTTAGGGCTGTAGCCTTTTTCAAAAATCATTCAGCTTCTTTCTAGTAGTAGGCAACTCTGAATTCGAAGTCTGTATTAGCTGAAAGTGAATAACATGCTTCAATACCTATCTCACTAAAACCTTTTCAGGTTAAAAACTTGTTTCCCAGGCAAACGTACAGATCTGACTTTTATTCAGACACTGACCAATTGCTTTCCTAAGTTGAACTGAGTGATCCAGAGTACTGTGCCTGAAGTGCCCAGCTATGATGAGCTTGAACTCAAGTTGATCAAAAGGCAAATCAACCTCTGCAGTCAGGACACATCACTGCTGATGGATCACCCTCATCACCCTGTTATAAAGCACTACCCAGCTGGCCACATAGGTATTCCACGAGAGGAACCACTTGCTGAGAAGTCACACATGGAAACAACGGTTTCTCCTTATGGGCTGTGCACTGCAGGCCCCACCATGCAGAGACATGGCCTGATTTGGGATGAACTTAAAACAATAAGGAAGAGGCAGCATATTCTTCCAAGAGTTCACAGTACATGTTGTTTCACTTAGGACCGTGATGAAGAGTCCTGTTCCTGGAGGGATGCTCAAGCACAAAAATGTCTTTGGTGTGTGATTGAAACCAATGTTCTCCCCTGCCTCCTGCCAGGAAGACTGGATTGCAGTATGCTTCTGCAAAAGACCAACAGGAGGATGGGACAGCTTTTAGCCACTGTCTTCCCCTGTTTACTGAACAGCTCTGTAAGGTAGGATTTTGTGCAATTCATTGGGACAGACAGGAAAGGCACCTCCATACTGCAACAGCTTTACCAGGAATCCTTGTAACTGCTGGTGCCACCAGCCAAAGGGGAGCAATACCCAGGCACACTTCAGGGCAATCCTCACCCAGCAATTACTTTGTACACCAGTTGCATGAAATCTAACCAGTGCAACTCTGCTGTCAAAGGAGCTTAGGTCACTGTTTGCTACATAACACAAAAAATGTTACATTCAAGTCTTCATTTTTCTTGGATTATTCAAAACAGACAAGCATAACAAAAAGAATCTCAAAGGACAACTGCATTTCTTTACAACAAAACACAAGTCACAAGTTCCTGTAACTTGGGAATTAAGTGTTTTTATTTTTAACTTCTTCTGTTTCAAAAACTATGAAACAAATCCTAAAAATCTTCCATATTTGATCTACTAGTTTATATTTCCAAATACTGGGGTACTGTAACAGTCACTTCTAAGATGAAGAGTCTATGCTTAGCAAGCCGTATTTTTAAAACCCTTAGGGTTTTTTGTATTATGACACTTCCAGAGAGAGACAAAGATGAAAGAAGAACAAAACAGGAAACGATTTAACTACAAAAGTAAAACTGCTCATGTTTAAGTGCCACATTTGTTCTGAAAGCTCAGCCTTTTCTGTACTTTTTTATATAAGTCATAAGTTTATTCAAAGCTGAATGTAGTAATATAGATGCCTTAGACATTTTCAAAATGTAGACTTGTTCTTACCTGTTTTGGCTGTTCAATGATTTGAAGATATGGTCCATCTGCTAACATAAAAGAAAGAAAAGTATTAATAGAAATGATATTTCTATTACTATAAATAATATATAAATTGTAGGGGTAAGATTATGTCCTCAAATGACTTGAGGTAAAATTTTTGAAAGCATCTAAGTCTCTTCAGAACCTAAATTCCAATAAATTATTTAATCACTTGGCAGTCTGTCATTTGAGCTAAAGACCAGTGGAATAAGAAGAGGAGGACTTAATCAAAAAGGTTAATTTTAGCTCAGAGAGCCTAAATGGGCAACTGATCACTCAGCTAAAACTTGCAATGGTGAGTAAGATCAGAATCCTTCCCTTATCACTGACAAGCAGTCTGGCTCCTTGAGCTAAGGTTAACTTTTGTATTTAAGCCCCTGGGGCTCTGCAGACTCTACTCACCAGCTTTTGGCCCTAGGGCTTCCTACTGAATAGGTGCTTTTGAAAGTCAAGAGACAGCCAATGGGAAGCTCTGACGCATGGGAACACAGGAGGAATTCAAGCTGTCTCAACATGCCCCAACAGTTAGAACTGCTTAAAAAAAAATCCTGGAATTGAGAAGACTAAAGAATTTACATTATTTTAATAATTTCAGATACACTTTTAAATATAGTGTTCTGCTGGGCCTCTAAAAAACACTGAATACACTCAAATGGACTACAAATAAAGACTCTATACTGAGATCCATCTTGAGCATGGTGCCAATACATACGATTATGTTCTACTAAAATTCTATTTGTGTCTTCTAAAGAAGGCTTCATTAAACAACTTTCAGTCTCATACAGTGGCTAACGTCATACTATAAACCTCATGTAAAATCCAACAGTCTAAATAGCTTTTGAGTGGGCCCTAAATCCAATGAGAACTCGGTGCCACCAGAGTTAAGCATTCATCAGCTGATCAAAGCTTAGCTCCAACTCTGATAATTTAGATTATTTACATCAAGAAGGAAGGCTCTCTGGGTGAATGGCTGTGAAATACCTCTTAAAATGCAAGCCACTCCTGAGTCTCAAAACGACAGTTCCAAGAGCTATGATTTCTTCCCTCTCTCTTGCTAAGCAGCCAAGATGATTTGTATTTCAATGCAAAAAGATCAGTTGTTTTCAAAGTAGGGCCCAAATGTCAGCCTCACTGTGAATACCTGTGTAGTATTTTTCCAGCCATATTCCTGCTGGAATTCTGTATCATTACTTCTACTCTGTTAAAGGTATTAATGCAAAGGAATCAAGCACAGGTCTGAACCGAACAAGATTCTCTCAACATGGAAGTTTTAATAAATACACAATAGATGAAATTAGTATTCTGCTGCTGCTGCAGTTAGCTAACTCAGCAACTGAACTAACTTCATGTTGAAGTTATATTGTAAATGTCAGTCACAATTTCACATTTAAAGATAAATTATTTCCCAAGTCTATCAATTGTACTTTTCTTTTAAAAAGTAAACAGTGCTACTTGAACTCATGAAAAACAATTGCCTCAAGACCATACACACATCATCCTGCATTACAAAGCAGGAAAACCAGTTTGGACTTCAGGACCTTTAAAAGATGTAGACTAATATTTAGCTTTGGCCTATATTATCAGATTTTGTCTGTAACAGAGTCAAGATGAGCTGAGTTGGGTTTAAGCAATATATCAGCACTTAAATTTAAGACCTCTCTTCACAGACCTCTAACACTCCTCATGCTTTAGGCACCTGAAAATTTATACTTCAACAATCCAGAAGCTATGTATTTTCTGGGCACTGGCAGAAATAATGCACCTAAATACAACTGTGTGTAGTTCAACTTTCAACCAAGCCTCCAGGACATGATCTGCCAAGTAATTGTTCTTTGGCTCTTCTCCTCTTAGAAATTAATTTTCAAGGTATACACATTGGGTTAGCACAAAATACTACTGCTTTCTCTCAAACATTAGACAGAAAAGGAAGTGTTCTTATCCAGTGGCTACAGAAGTCCCCCAGAACACAGCAGACCCAAGTTCCAACTTTTCCTCAGCATAAGGAAATTCAAACTCCTAAGACAGTTGACAGTTACCTTGGCACAGTGGAAAACTAAAGGAAAGTATTTCCTACCACTGAAATGCCTTGACCTTGCATGGCACTTGTGAAAACTCAGGAAAATTGAAAACTTAGGACTGTGGTTAATCTGGCCTCTTGGAAAAAAAAAGCTTATAAAAAGCATACAAATATGCTGATAAAAAAAATCAGAATATTTTATATACCAGCACTGGAAAAGTGCAAAAAAGATGCAGTGTAAATGTACAAAACCAAATTAGATGTCTGTTATCATTAACCCCCATTATACAAATCATATAGCAACGTATTTAAAACGGTTTTTTGAGGTCTTATTTTAACCTTTGGGTTCTACGACTAAAGATTTTCCATTTTTTTTACCAGTGACTAAGTAATTCTCTGGTATAGTTTCTGAACCAGACCTAAGTATCAGTACAGAGAAGGCATCCTAATGCAAAGCACTTAATTGTATCTGAAATGCTACTTAAAAATAAACCAGCAATGTTCAATAAAACATCCAGGCATAAATGGCATATTATTTTGATTATACAAAGGATTTTACTTAGTGATAGGTCTCATATAGCTATTTTCACTGAACTCTGAATACTTCCCAGAGGCACATTACACAGCCTAACATTGGCTATGTGTGGTTCCTTCTTTCTCACATCCTTTCCCACAGGGAAAAGAAAACACATTTAGTGTTCTGCACACAGAAGTTTTTAGTATTTTGTTCCTATTAGTAGGCGTGTCTGGTGTAAGCAGGCAAAGAGCAGGAACCTGAAGACGAACACCCTGTAAAAGGAACTAATAATGATGAGATTTGTGATGATCCTTTGTTCCAGACTGGAAGGTGCTTGCTTCAAATTCCTGTTTAACGAGCAACCCCCTTTTAAATGTTCAACAGCCACCAGAAGAACACTGCTTAATGCACAGCTCATGTTCTACTGTTGCCCGACAGAGAGGCTGAAGGACACGGAGCCACCTCCACACAGGCACGGCTCTCGTGGCTGTGCAGAGCCAAGTTCTGACAGGAGCACACCTCGCGCTTTGCCCGGCACTGCTACAGCTGGGGAGGCCAAGAACTGCAACTCCAACATGTGGTCCTCCAGCCTAGAGGGGCTTTGGTGCAGACTGCCACATCCTGGCCATGCTTCAGGGCTTCTTTTTCTGTCTTCTCGCCCTGGTTGCCACAGACCGACTCGCATCCCGCTCCAGTCTGAGTCACAGTCCCACTTCCCCACGTCTTCTTCAACTGCCAAGTTTCTTCATTTTCCTTCCTGCCTGAGTCAGAGGCCCTCCTGCCCCTTGGCACTCCCACCACTTACATTCTTTCTTCCTCTTGACAGGCCTCACCCTACACATACACACTTCCAAAGGAGCACCCATCTTAGGCTCCCTCTTGATTCCTTCTTCCCACCATAGCAAAATCAAGGAAAAAAAGGGTCTCTGAGGTTGGTGGGATGTCCCTGCAAGCCTGGCAACTCTGTTGGACCAGTGGGGTCCTGTATCTAACAGCTCTCCTAGTACCTAAATGCATTCAATTTAACCTGCAATGACCTGTGGACAAGTCCCGTCCCTCACGTCCTCCCTGTTGGTGGGTCTCCCAGAAGGCATCCTACCCTTGTAACTGCTGTTTTGCTCTGTGGACATGGACGGAAATGCTCGTAGCCTCTCGGTTTTGATTGTTAAATCTTCCATCAACTCTCTTGTGTCCATCCTGGCAGTGGTACCTGGCTGCTAAAAGCTCAGATGGGAGCTCTAGTGCCTTATCCTTCCTGAAGGCCTATCGTAGCATTTGCATGTCCTCCCCCTCAGGGATTCCCCTGCACAGGAATACTCTCTTGAATCCCAGCTCTTCAGTGTTCAAAGCGTGATGTTCAAAAGCAAGAAGCACATGGGACTTTGCCTAACTTGTCCCCTCAGTTCACTCTTCCAAACACAAACACAAAAGTTCTAGAAAGAACACCAGATATGGTACGAAAGTCTGCCCAAGCTCCTGAGGATAGGGCCACTGCTATGGAACAGGGAAAATGAACACTCATCTCATTTTTGGTGGTGGTCTGGCTTCCTTGAACCTCTAACATTCTCTCTCTGAAAAAATATGAAATAAAATTTTTAAGTGCCTTCTTTTTCTCTCTAGGACCTCATTTTTTCATAGCAAGTGTCACACGGGGTTGGACAGAGGAGGTTAAAGAAACAGTAGAAAATTAATTTTAGCAGCCTCCAGGCAATACTGTTCAGCTCCTGATGGCTCTGCTTCAACTTCAAAGTTTTGAAAACACACCACCTTAATGCCAAGTGCGAGTTAGACCAGACCCTCTCAAAGCCAAAACAACTACACAGTTTCCAAACCCACCTCTAACTGGCACACATTACATGGTTGTAGATGGCCTTGTACCATCATCAGGGAGTAAGAAACATCCAAAATTATAAACTTCTTAGCTCAGAGCTCTGGCTGTTTCCTCTCCAGTGTAAGGCGTCACTTTGTCTCTCCACTACACAGTGGGCATCCCACTGATGGGCACTTGCTTTTACTCTGCCTAAATACATGCTGTGGATAATGCTCCCTCCATCCCCAATGCCACTGAGGATCAGTACCTGACCTACCTAATCAAAGGCAGGATACTTCCAAGCAAGCCAAAGAAGAGGCTGACTTCGTGAGGTACTGCCTTTGCTGCTGGTAAAGCTTGAATCACATAACTACAACAGCTTTAGAGCCAAAATAACAAAACAGACTGATTTTTTTTTTAAATGGACATACCAGAGAGAAAAAGAAGCACACAAAGACACTTGAGCGCTGACGATGATGTTGAGAAAATCCGTGTCCTGGCATCTCAAAGGTTTTCTACTATTACTGTATATATTAATGTAACAGCAGAACATCCATCACCAGAAAGTCCCCAAATTTCCCAGCTATTTGTTGATTCAGCCATGCTGGCACGGCATGGCAATCCACAGTTATACATTAAACCTGTCTGCCAATGTAGTAGGTCCAACATTGTGCATTTATGGATGTACAGATTGAAAGATATATGCACCACAGCCAAATTATGAGGAACAATTAAAGTCTGGTTCTTTCTGCCTTAATCATCCAACCGTCCTAGAGAAAAATCCTTTTTAGAACCTTTACTTCACTCTCTCCATATCTCAGCTGGAAGTACTTCTGGAAAATCCCACATGACTTTTTTAACTGACCTTGGTGAGTAGAAAGAAATCATTAGTCCCTGCCTGAAAACCACTAAAATAGAATATAAAAATTATTGTATTATTTTATAATTGAAGAGTGAGTCCATAGTAACAACCCACCATAGTTTCAAGCAGGGGAGTAAGTAAGCATTACTGAGATACTATTCAAGAAAAAAAGTGACTGTGGCATCATCAGATGCTGTTGAAATGATCAACCTTTCCTAAATCTTATGATTAACTTTTTGTTTGAGGTAACCTCAAATCCAGGAGCCTTTACTGAATCCCATTTTGTGCACAAGGAACTTGCCACCTATAGTGCAGCAGTAGACAATAGCAGTGGCACTCATAAAAAATGGCAAATTAAGGACAGAGCTAGACTTAGCCCAGTAAGAGTTTTCTGTGGCTGCAGAATTCAGTGAATCATTGACTCCCTGATACCGTTTTGAAAACAGCTGTTTTCTACTTTAGACAGGACATAGTTATCTGAAAATTAGCTTTATATATCTGAATAATCTGTATGGAATGAGTCTGGCATGAAGAATACAGAGTAAGCTTAAAAGGTACATATGAAAGAGGAAATTTCAATAACCTTATGTGTTCAACAGAAACTGGGAGAAAAAAAGCCCTTGGTGTACAATGCACAAGCCCTTTAATCCTACAGGGATGAATCTTACTGAACAATTTTATCTGCCTTAATAAAAATACACTGTAAACAAATGATTGCAACATTAATTTGCTAGATGTTTTTCCATATTTGTCAAGAGCTTTGCTCATGAGAACATTTTATCTTGAAACTAAATTATCTGCACCATGTGTTTTTTGATCCTTTCTTGCAACTACTCTTTCAAGAAAACAATAATGCTTTAAACAAGGGAACTCCAAAACAGTAAGAATGCTTTCATTTTTATTTTAAAAGCAGCATTTATTGTTACTTTAGGGTGGAATTTTACCTATGAAGGAAAACGTTAAATGCTTATTTCATTTTACTCTTTACACCTTCACTGCTGTTAAGTGTACCAAATGTTGCAATCAGAAGTGGTTTGCACTTTCAACCAAAGAAAGCAATTTGCTGTAAGATACCAGCTACATCCTGATACAACAGAGTCAAACAGAAAGCTGTCATGGTAAAAGACGTGAATAGCTATATCAGAGATATATATTAAGAAAAACCTCCTAAGTTGAAGTAAAATTTTATTTCCTTCTTCCTTTTGTATCAGCTATTCTAATAGACTAAGCAGGAAAAAAGAGTTTTTCAAATTCATGCAAGAAATAATATTTATAAAGAACTTCAATTAGCAAAACCAGACCAGGGTGGATCAAGCAGGTAATACTGACTGAGCGATAAGAGACTTGTATTTGTTCTTACAGTTCTGGAAGCATACTGTAAAAACTGCTTATCAGACCTTTGCAGAATACTACTTGCTTATTTTCAGTGATTTGTTACAAAATTCGTCTGAGCTTTCAAACTAGTGTTATTATTCAGGAAATTGTCGGGTGCTTCTAATACCACACGGCCACTTCACAGGAAACAGAGAAGTCACCGATAAGGAAAAACAGATTCGAATGATACAGGAAGTTAATACTCTCTACATTTTATTAGTGAAAAACAAGCACCTTACGAACTACTACAACAAATGCAACAGCATTCAAAGGGAAGAGAAGCACATGCTGCAGTCTGCATATTGGCAATAGGAACATGTAACTCACTGAAGGTGCAAATTTAGAAAAAAGCCTCAACAAAGCGATTTATAAAATCGGGTCACTCAAAGCTCTTTGGTCACTGTCCTGGTTTCACCTGGGAAACTACTGAAACTTTCAGTTTCTGTACAAGCCACAAGAAAATCAGATTTGTCTCACTGCTGAAAGCTTCATGAGGGGAACAAAGAGACACAGAAAGATGTAATAAAAAAGTCCAGTTGACAACTTTGCAATCTACTTTTATGACACACAAGTCAGTAAACAAAAAAAGGCTCTGAAAAGAACTTCTCAAAAGAAAACAAACAGGAAGAATAGGACAATAGCACCATCAAATAGTGAGGGTTCCTACCTGTTCGTAGTGGTAAGTCTGAAGTGATGTAATTTGTACTATTAAATAATGCATTCATTCCCATGAACTGATCCACTGCAAACATCTATATTGAAAGGAAACAGTCTTCATTATAACATATATACATAGTTGCATAAAACATCTATCAGCAAAGAAATTCAAAGTTCTCTGCAAATATTGAGACTGCAAACACCTTGTTGAAATTACAGAAACATTTCATAGCTATTTTATTTTTGCTGGCAACAGCAGTGCAAGCAGAGCTGACAGCACAGACCCAAGTGTCACCAGAATCATGAGACTGCACCAACCTCAGCACAGTTTCTAAACACCCATTTTGCTTGTGTTCTAACAACTATAAATTCTAAAGAGCTTTTACAGTAAATTCTGAAAATCTGACCCTAGATGTCTTGCCCAAGGCCTTGCTAAGAACCTGTGTGTTTTCATTTCCACTTCTCTAATTAAACCCCACCAGACTACATTCCTTATGTAAATATATTTACTTGGTCTAATGCAAGAAAATTGTACATCCATATAAAAAGTTTAATTTTTTTTTTAAACACTAACATGGCTTACTGTAATTGTTGTTAGGTATAAATCTATCTTCTTCCAAAGTGGAGCAAGCATAAAGGAGAAAATAGTTGCTTTTTGAAAATTAAGGTGAATAAAAATGACCTGTTCTTCACTTGAAATTTTCACCCAAGCACCATTCTCACAGTTCAAGTAATTTACGAAATGATCTAAGAAGATCAGGAGGAGCTCCTGAAGAGCTAGGCCTACATGAGTGAAGGAACATTTTAGTAATCACTGTCAATGCAAACATCACAAAAATTTACATAAAAGGACCTTTCAGGGCATAAGGGGCTTTATTTTCAGAAAGAGTCCAATGTCCACCACAGAAGAAATTTCAGAGCAAGTGTCACAGGCATGTAGGGCATAAAAATAAGTATTTTTTTAAACTGCTTAATTCAGCAGGCCTAGCTTTCCTTCTCATTTCAGCCATTTAACCAGTGGCAAGGCACTTTACAGGTCACATAAATACCACCTTATGGGAAAAAAGCCCTGATTTCTGCCAATGCAGAATGCCTTTATATGCTCACGTTAAGCCTAGGAAATGACAGGACAATATGAGAGAAAGCCTAAACAGAGAGCTAGGAGAGGATGCAGGGATACTGAAAACACAGAAATTCACTTACCTGGGGATCCGATACTCCCATAATATAGGAATCTTCTCCTGCCATTTTAAGTCCTGAAACAGAAAAACATGATTAGAACTCCCTTTTTTTTTCCAATGTAGAGCAGCAGAGAAGCCTGTAAAATGCTCAGAGTTGAAACCCCAATCTCTGACACTTTTTATTTTACTCATAACATTAACGATTTCTAAAATATTTCTAAAACTCGTCAGTATTTGGAAAGTGCAATGTAAGGACAGGATAGGCTACAGTTAGGATTTTCCATTGCCTATTGCCAAGAAATTAAAAATTACTGTCAAAGTCCAGAAGTAAAAATTTCTTAAAATCAGGAATTGTTTCTGTCTTTGCTCTGACTATTCTGCCATAAACTTCAGGCAAAATCATTACCACAGAACTAGCAAAATTCTTCATTTTTATAGAATAAAAAGAATATTATCAGCATCCATGAAAGAACCCTAACAGTTTTCTTGTGAAGTATTACTAAATGTAAATAAAAATGCCCATGAAAGAACAGACAGTATTTTAAAAATTTTTAAAATAAAACCAGGAATCAGTTATTGACCAATTTTGGACACCTTTATTTCCAGGGGTCCACAAGTGCTTGACACGCACAACAGCTCTGTGCTGGCAATGACAATTATGGATGCACAGCATATCACAACACTTTCTCACAGGTCTACATGTAAATGCTGGACACTGGAGAAGTTTAGCTTGGCTTAGTTTTACTGGGACCAGTAGTGGGCCAACAGCAGAACCTGTGAATTTTCTTAGGAATTTATTAGGTCTATTAGAAAATATTAGTATTACTGTTATTTCATGTAGCTATTACCAAAAGAACTACAATTTCACCTATGTTGATCTCACTAAATAAAGCTCTCCAAGGGAATATATGAAAATAACAGTAGGGCTATTTCAAGAGACTCATGTCTGCATGCAACAGACACTAAATAAGGTTAATAACTAATAGGAGACAGAAACAGGTCACTCATATTCCATCACAGTGAACATGAGCCATGTTTTTCAGCAAAGAGAGCTGTGAAAACCCACTACACTATCAAAGAGAGGTGCAAGAGATCAGTAAATCATTAAAGAAAAACTGAGTCACCATGGACCTTCTGCAGGAATTAGAAAGGCAAATATCAAAAGGAAAATTGGAATACTTGGGTACTTCTCCTTGAGGGAGGCCAAACTCTGCTTGTTAACAAGCTCCAAAGACAACACATAGTCACCCACCCCCCACAAAGTAGAAAATGTAAAAAAAAAAGGAGAAATAGGAGACACTTAACACACAGATGACTTCAATGAAAAAGAGGTTCACATAGATACAGCTGTTTTTTAACCTAGAAAATAGAAGTACCCACCTGACTGTAAATCGATTTTAGAAATATTTACTGGGCAATACGTATCTGTAATATTTGTGCAAATATCAAGTAACTGGGCATAAGATTTCAGCCAAAAATTAGTAACAGATATAACAAGCAGCCAGTGTCACCCATGCTGTACTTCACCTAACACAACAGGATTTCAGCAAGATAAAAAACAACTAGTCAATCACATGAAGTCACAGGCACATTCTGCAATGCATTCTTTTCATCAATGATTTGCACTGTTATCTTTATGGGAAAAGTCAGCATGCAAGGCATGATAAAACCTTCAGGATACAACAAACTTTACTAAGATGTTTTTATTTGAATTCTGTTCCATAGAAAGAATATAAATAACATTATCACCAACTGACAGGTTACTTAAATCACTGAAATAACTTGTAACATTTTTTGTCAAATACTTCTTAGTGATAGGTGTAGATATTACAGACAACAATCTGAAGACCTCAACAGCTAACTTTTTTTTTTACAAAGAAAATACCCACCCTCTTGTTCCACCCTGATTAGGTAACTGTGAGTGCAAATGCCAGGTTTCTTCTGCATAAATAGAATAAAAACTGGTCCTAGAAGTCTTGTTTTGTGATGTCTCATATTTAAACACCTACTATTACATGAGTCACATATGCAAAATTGTGTTCCAAAATCCTGAAGTTTCCAGATGACATGGTAAATGTGCTTGTTCAGAAAAATAAAATATTCTGAAGACCTAACATGAATGGCATCTGCCCACTTGCCTGTTTGCCAAACTTTCAAAGCATCTCACAACTTTTTCTGTAAGCCCCCCCAGGATAAATGTAATAGTAGGTTCTATTTTCTTTGCCCTATTCTAGTTCCTCAGACTGCACCCCTCTCCCTCCAGCAGCACTCTGGGGGAGAAAGGTAGTGTTCTCACACCTGCCACACTTCCTGGTCACATCTACACTTCTACAATACATGACTTTCCAACAAAGTAGAAAAAATAGTGTAGAGGCATTACTTCTGAAAATTTTTCATTTAAAGTATTTTGATGTAAAAATTAGAACCCATACGGAAAAAAACCCTATGTCCATTTGAATCAGTCCCTCAGTTTCACCTGAAAACAGTAATTTCTGGCATTTTGGCTGATGCAGTGAACAATGTCATGACAGCAAAACAGCAGCCTTTACAGATGTTCCTCCTGCAGTGCTATGTTTGGCTCTGGGCTCCTCAGCACGAGGAGCACATGGACTGTTGGAGTAAGTCCAGAGGAGGCCATGAAGATGCTCAGAGGGTTGGGACACCTCTCCTCTGCAGACAGGCTGGGAGAGCCGGGGCTGTTCAGCCTGGAGAAGAAAAGGCTTCAGGGAGACCTTACAGCTCCTTCCAGTACCCAAAGAGGGCCTCCAGGAAAGCTGGAGAGGGACTTTTCACAAGGATGTGTAGGGATAGGATCAGAGGGAATGGCTTTAAACTGACAGAGAGTGGGTTTAGATCAGATATAAGGAAGAAATCCTTCACTGTGAGGGTGGTGAGGCACTGGAACAGGCTGCCCAGAGAAGCTGTGGCTGCCCCATCTCTGGAAGTGTTCAAGGCCAAGGTTGGATGGGGCTTTGAGCAGCTTAGGGTAGTGGAAGGTGTCTCCACCCAGGGTATGTGGGGGGGTTGGGACTAGGTGATGTTTGAGGTCCCTTCTAACCCAAACTATTCCATTATTCTATGAACATTACACTTGGAAACAGCAAAGTAACTACCCACATACCACCCAGTCGGCTGTAGGTGGGTACTAATGAATGCCTAACCAGGTATGAAACACAATCTCTCTCACACCAAAGCACAGATGCCTCTTACTTGAGATCTTTTGTGTTCAAGTCAGCTGCAGTGCTTGGGGGAAAGGTTAAAGACATTCTCTCTGGCCTGAATGCTAAGCCAGTTTATTATAAACATTGCAATTTAGATGTGCAAACATACACCTTTGTGTATGTAAACTCACACTTAATTGCCTTATCAGGGCCTAGACAAAGATTAACCCAGCTGTTTAAAATAACCCTTCTTAAATGACTGAAAACACTCTCAGTTTCACTATGTTTTGTCCTCTCCAAAGCCAAACAGATAACAAAAATGTTCTGGGAGCCCTACCTTCAAATTACAATTTGTTTCCTTAGGATTTATTAAGTCAACAAATCCCTACACTTTCTCTTCCATGAAAATTGGTGCAAATCCGCAGAGTCAGTAACATGATTAAAACCCCCAAAAGACACTTAGAGAAAAACAGACCCCAGCATTAACTGTGTGACCTTTAATTGGCCTCTTCCCTTACTGCTCCAGTTTCTAAGCACCTTTCCCATACGCATCAGGTGGTAAGATTAGCATCTACCTTGAGTAGCTTTGTTAATTCTCTCGTTACATGAACTGTATTATGGGTCACAGATTGCCACCATTCTCATTTGAAGATGACTGGATTAAAATTGTTTAGTGGAAGTTCGTGTTATTATAGATGCCTGCTTCCTGCATAAGATCCAATTCCCACAAACTGTACTGCAAATTGGCGTCTGCAATAAAAAAATACCCCAACACTTGCAGACCACAATCAACCACAGCAGTCTCCACCCTGGAGGTCATCCGAAGTCTTTCAAATAATGGGGCACAGGAAACTAGACATTTCAATACCATTTTTAAGTGTGAAAATTCAAATGACAGTGAAGAAACTTCATTTAGCTCCTAGTGCAACAGGAAAACAAAATCCAGCTAAACTTGCCCGAAACCACACCACTATACCTTCTGAGGGTAAGTGTGTATGCCTGTGCATATGCATACATGTTCCTTTCTCCCTACAGCAGGTCAATTGCCATTGTGAAAAAGGTTTAGAAAGGGAGAAAAAGAGAAAATAACTAGGAAGACACGTATACACATACAGGACATGACTGTAGCACCAAACAACCAAGCAAACCTAATGGCAGGTACTTAGCACCACTGCTCCTCCTTAATAACCAAACGACACAAGGTACAAGTAGCCACAGCTGGAAGAACATGACTTATTATATTCTGAATATTTGTTTCAAAGCTTCAAAAGGAGCAGCCATTTAAAATGGAAACAACATAATTAACATAGGAATGCTGTAATCCACGAACAAGAATTCTGATTTCTCCTTCTCTCAATCACTTGATTTCAGAGCTCTTCCCGGTTGTTCTCCAACATCCACTGTGTCTGTTAACCTTTTAAAAAGCAAGATAAATTTCCATACCAAACTGTTTTCAGCCCCCTGATTTTTCAAGGGTACAGATCCTTCCCTTTACTTCTCTTCAACTTTCCAGCCTGAATTTTGAGCATGAGGTAAACCCTTGATCTCTCTGACATCAATATCCAATCCAATCCCTACAAACTTGGGAGTTCTTCCTACTACCTTTCTACAGACAATCATGATCTTTATTACCCAGTCCATTGCACTTGAGAACCAAAATTCGTCTGATGGATGTTCTTCCATGAGGAAATTTATTTAAACCATCTCTTACTTTATGAGATATTTTACATCAACCCGTTCTCACCTTTCAAGGCTGGCATTCCGAAAGCAAGCCTCACAGTGGGAAACTCAACTGCTACAGTTCATCTGACTCGATACACTGAAAGAACAATTCTTCCTGAAAGTTTTCTAGCAGGGTGCTTTTTCTCTTTAACTTGGCTTTCACTGGAATTTACCTGTTAAAAATAAACTTCTTTAACAGGACACTGAATGAAAGTAATTAAATTCAGTGTGGTTATGCTCTTAGCCTGTTTATTTTGCTTACTAAAAATAGAGAGGAATAAGGATGAAAACGAAGCAAAGACGTGTCTGTTTCATATACTGTAAGTGTATCTTTGCTACGTCAGGGCTATAAAACATGGCAGATGATCTCATTACACAGAACTACGTCTTTAGGAACAGCACCAAATTCTCAGAACTCCTGTAGCAGCTATGAAGTACTCAGGTAGAAAGAGTAACTGCTGTTCTGTGCAGACAGGACAACGTGTTTTACCTGCTGTTACTTCCTTAAGTGGCAACTATCCATCCCTGAGCCTCAGTCTTCCACCCTTGGCAAAACATAATCTCTATCCAGATAGGGACAACTGTATGAGAGATCATGAGCATTTCCCAAACAGAGATGCTGGGAAAAGGTATTGTGCAACAGACGCTTTGCGTTGCTGGGTCAGGGCTGGACGCAGGACAAGAGCTGCTGCGATGATTTTGGCTGGAGGCCAGAGCATGAGCTGCTCTGACAGAGCAGAGATACCGATCCAAGCTGTTCAGTCTCAACCCTTCACCACTGCAGTCCCTCCAAAGTCAGGATGCTGCCCATCCCTTCCAACGCACAGCACTTTCACCTTACTTCTGGCCACCTCTTGAATTCAACCAGCACTTCATTTCCCTTGGAACACAGTTATTCTTCCCAGAATGCCAGAAATACAGCTTCAGAGCACAAAACTTTTAATTCAACATAAGAAATTATAAACAGCTAAAGCATTCTGTAATACACAAAGTAAATAGAACTTTCACCCACAATACTGGCATGGATGTCTTTAGGACAAACAGGAAACAAAAACATCTTAAAAAACACAAGAAGTGATTGTTGACTCACTCACGTTGACACGAAGCCCCACCAACTATGTTATTTTGAAGGGATTTTAACTCAGTAAAGAAACAGATTTGAAATTTGCCTTTAAATGTTGAAAGGTTTACTACTATTTCTTCTCCCAATTATGACCTCAATACCTTCAGGTGTAGGGAGCTGTTTTAAGGAAACAACATTCAATTTCCGCAAAAGTGGCATGAGGAAGTTGTATTTTTCACATTCCTTCAGGTACTTCAAAGATGTGTAATCTCTCAATAAAGATTTGAGTGCAATTTCTCAGTATAACAGTGCGAAAAAGTTCGTGCAGAGAGACATTTTGATCAAAGATTCTAATTTCCTCTGCAGAATTTTTGTCATCCACACACTGTTGCAGCTGCAATAACACACATAACCCTAAATTACACTGTTTGTTTTTCTAATATAACGACCCAAATTGCCTCCTCTTGTGACTAATTAAGCCTGCTTATTATTTCCTGTTGGGTGGGACCTGGCAGTTGTGTTTATGTATTTTTAAAATTTGAGAATTGCTGAAGTTAAAATTTTCAAATATTTTCAGTTGTGAGCAGATGCATTACTTGACAACTCTATAAAACCTACAGAATATTTAGGAAATTAAATCAATCTCAAGTACTTGAGAGTTCACAAGTGTGGTGCTCTAAATCAGAACGGCTGGGTGCATAATTATTTTGTGAAATTTAGAATCAAATTTATTATAGCAGGTAACTACTAAATCTGAAGAAAAAAAAAATCATAGCATAAGAATATTTCCTTGACAAAGAGTAACTGGACTACCTAAAAGAAGTTTTACTAACTATGTTTGCAAACAGAAATTTTGTTTTATTCCTTTCCCAAGTATCATAGTAGTGAACTAATATATCAAGAGGAAATACTACAATGCCATAAACATATAACCTGTTTTTCCATGATATTGTTGGAATAAAATTAGAATGTTTTTTGTTAAAACACATTAAAGCAACTTAAACCAAACGAATAAACAGCATTCAAATATATGGCAAACATATTCTGGTACATGTATAATGCTAAGTAGACGTAAAAATACTGAGGTTCAACACAGCAAAACAGTTCCAGTAACTACATTGTATTTTAGCCATGTGGAGTGCTAATGTTCCTTGAACTAACCCAAACATGACGTTAAAATGCTGTTACTTTTTCCTCCAGATTAAGATGAATCACTGAATGTTCTTTACAAATAGCTCTAGTTCATATAGAAGTTGTCCATTGAAGTCAAATTTTAACAAGCCACACACACCCATTTCACAAGCCTTAAGTGTAATGAATCATTAAAACTAAACTTCTAAACTTTTCCTTCTTTTTTGGTGGGGGTAGAGGGGGCACAAGAAGAACAGTGCTTCTGAGAAGCCAAGTAACATGTAAGTGCAGGACTGCAGCTCAGTTCACACAAGGTTTGCTGCACCACCAGGTCCAGTCTCACAGGCTCTGGGCTCCTGCTGAAGACACAGCCCCTCTCCTCATGAAGAGCGGTGGCAAAAGCGGGCTCAGAAAACAGCAAGAGCTGGTACCACTGCAATCACAAAGGTGAACTAAGGAACTCCCAGTACAGTTCAGTGGAACAGCCACTGAAATCATAATGTGATAGAAACAATCACCTAAATAGCACCAGTAAGAGGAACCAAACAGGTAGAGCTGAGCCCAGCACCATCACAGCTACACCCAGTTCTCAAATCTACAGACGCCAAGTGACTAAGGTTTATTTTTTTGCTTTTCCAACGAAATCATAAAACTCCTGCAGTCTCAATGTTATACAGGAACCTATGACACAACAAAACTCACTTGGACTAAGCTAATAAGACCAAAAAACCCACCCGCTTCCTTTGTTTATACTTCATTTGTGTGTTAAAACCTGTCCACGTTTAAGCGGATGGAAATGTGATCTTTAGAAGAAAAAAAAAAAAAAAAGCCAAACCCAAGCAAAAAAACCCCAAACAAACCCAAACCACACAACTCAGACCTACTTTGCTCTTGACCTGTCGACAGTTTGCTTGGAGGACACAATGAAATACAGGGGTATTTCAGGTTAGTATTTTAAATGAAGGAAAAAAAGATTGTGTATCTATCTGTCACTGCTTTTCAAAAGAACATAGAAGTTGAAAGGGGGAAATAATGCTGGGAGTAGCAGTAGTAGCTTCCTCCCCACATGATCTGTCAGCTCCACCTAAATGCTAAACAAAGGATTTTGCCTTGAGACTATAGTAACTTGAAACATCTTTTAAGGCCTTACTTTTGAAACGGTCAAGAGTGCTTCATCAAAATACACGTTTAAATGAAAGCACTGAAGAAGATCCACTGAATTATTTCTATGCTCAAAGTTAGATGCAAACTTAGTGCCTGACTGACCTAAGGGCACAGTTAATGACAACCATAATTATGATCTTATCAACACAGAACTTCATAAAAGGTTCACAGCTTATTTAAAGGACACCAAATTACAATTTCCACTTCTAAAATACCTGTGGCACAGCTAAAAGTGACCAAAACCAGGAACTGCTTTTTCGTTACCTGCCTGAAACACTGATTATCTTCTCTATGTTTTACAATAGCTGTGTTATTTTGTCAGAGAACCAAAGGAAAACTATCAGCATGTTGAAAAAAAAAGGATTTTAACTAACTGTAGAGTTTTCATTAGTTGCTTACATAAACGAATAACAATTTTCTTTATGACTGATACTTTTTAATTTAGAGTTGGCAAACATAGCACTGAAAGGTCAAAGTATTTCAGCAAGTATAGTTTCAAGCAATCTATGAAAACACAGGAGAATTAACCAGAATCTCTGAAGACCACAGATGAATTCTCTCAACATTAGTTACATCAGAAAGCCAACTGTAAGTTAGTAAAAGATATATTGTCTTTTACTGCATCTTGGCAACTTCAAAACATCTACTTTGCACTACAAGCATCTTCCATAGTACAGACTCACAGGCCTTCAAACTTAATTCCTGTCCTTCCAGAGACAGCAGTATGTGCTATAATATGAATTCCTAACTCAACATATTTCTGAAGTTTGCATGTATTCATGAGAAAGTGGCATGGGAAGATTTTGGAAAAGGCAACAATGAAAAGGAAACTCAAAAATCTATTAATTAGCAAATTTGCGTCAATGGTATTTATTTGTAGGTATCTATTACTGAATTAACGTAATGCCGCCTCAAGGAAAAAGGTAAATTTATTACTGAATTTTTAAAAGTAAAATTTTAAAGTAAAACTAAATTTATTATTAAAATAATTTTGAGAAGTAAAATACATAGTAACAGAGAAACAATCAGAACTGCTACTTTTCAACAAATGAAGCAGGAAATTTTCAGATGTGCACATAAATTAAACACCACTGTCTGCCTTCCACCCTCTCTCTGTCTTCCAAAATACTCTTGTTCTCTGTCCCACCACACTTTAATCCAGCAAACTTTTCTGATTTCAAAATAAATACTACAAAAATGTTACCAAGGTGTTGCCAGAACAACGCGAGTACAGATAGAAGTTTATCTGCTACAACACTGTTTTTTAAAAGCACACCACCCGATGCAAAGTGATATAAAGCTGTCCTATTTTACAACCTAACTCAAAATGTATTAATTTCTTGCATGAGAAAATAACTATATTTTTTGATAACTCTACCACTGGCTGACATTTCTTTCTCTACAAAGGCGACAAAGGGTAGGAAAAAAAAGGTTTTTCCCCTTCCGTTTAGTATTTCAAATTAAGTTATTTAACATATCTTGTACAGATTTCAGCACGGAGATTCCCTGGAATCTCCACACTCCGTGGCACATCCTGACAATAGTAATTTAGCGTAACTGTTAGTTAAATTCTTGGGCCAGGGCAGATTGCAGAACAGAGCATCTGCTTCTGGATGGTTACAGGCTACTTTTTTCTCTTTCATTTTCTCATAAACTGTAGCCATTTCTGTGGATTACAAAGCATTGCACACACGATGCTGTCTTAGAATGACGTCTTGGTTAACGCTTTCCTAGAACAGGCAGCTACTTTCTTTTATGAAAGAATACAAATGCTTTGACTGAAATACTATTTCCAAGGTTGACACCACACAGTACATAGCACAGAGACTCCGGATGTCAATAAAATCGAAGTGCTCTATTTTCAACCCTGTTTTGTGATCTTGACAGTGGTGGTGTAGCACGACGCGATAGAGCAAAGAATTCATCCACTTTTCTCTGTGAACAGAGTAAGTGAAAAGAGGGCTTCTGAAGCACAAAACATGTCAAATATAATCAGCACTTTAAAACCATTAAAAAAAATAGTCTGTCTTTCCTTTAAAATGTTATTTTTAAGCAAAGATTTTGAGCATTTTAAGACAGGAAGTCGAAACGAAGCAGATCATCCCTTGCCTCCAAAGTCTTATTCCGCAAATGCTTACAGGCACTCACATGTACTTATCCGAATGAAATCAGGCATCAGTACACACATTATGATAATGGTCCAATAGCACATAACTCATGTCACAGAAACAATACTCCGTTTTACATTCACGTACCATCACAGCAGAAAGCATCAACAGATTAAAAAAATAATCGTGATGACGAGAAGTTCGATATTCTGGTTTTCAAGGTCAAATGTAACAGTGCAACCAGTGTAGTAATCCTCCTCGTCACAGTAAGAACTTCTCGGTTTCATCACTTACTACTAAATTACCTTTAAAAACCTCACTATTTCGTACCTTTTAATACTGTCTGCGGCATCCTCGGGCTGCGCCCAAGATGAGGACACCCAGAGATGCCAGCATCGAGCCCACGTTTTCGTGGGGACCACCTGCCCTGCCGAGCCCGGCCGGCAGCTGTGCCCCGGCCGTGTCTCAGGTTCAGCACGGACGTGTGTCACCTTCGAAACCAGAAGCCACAAAACCAGCACCTCCTTTGCTTACGAGCACCCGCTGTGCGAGCGACACGACCCGGGCTTGCAAACTTTTTTCACCTTCCCCTTCAGCCTGTCACGGACTTCCCTCGAGGGGAGCCCACGAGGCTTCCCTCGCTAGGAAGACCCCTGGAACACAGCAGCAGCAAAGCCATCCCCGGCATCCCGCCCGCTCCCCTGGCCGGCTGCAGGCGAATCCCGCGGCCATCCCTCCTGGCGCTGCGGCAGGGAGCTGCTCCCGGCGCCGGCCACAGCCTCCCGCGGCCAACCTGCGCTCCGGGGGCGGCCGAGCTCCGGGGGCCGCCGCGCTGCCCCC
>VZRO01008045.1:586280-622510 GCA_013397915.1 Daphoenositta chrysoptera | reverse complement strand
CGCGGCCGGCGGGGCAGGAGGAGGCGCGGCCGCGGCGCCCCGGGCGCGCTCCCGCGGAGGCGGCGGAGGAAGAGCCGGGGAGCGCCCGGCACCAACCCACCCGCTGGCCACGAAATCCCTGTGCCGGGGACAGGCCCTCCCGCCCGGGTGAAACCGCGTAGAGGCGCGAGTCCTTTCATCCCAGGCCAGTTACCACCGCCGCAAGAATAATCCCGACCTTGTCCGCGTTCCTTGGCCCACGGGGGCATTCGCGACACCTCTGTGGAGACGGGCCCGAGCGCGTGGCTGCCAATGTTTTTTTTTACCTCGAAATAAAAAGTTTGGAAGGGAAGAGAGACTTTGTATAGAGTGAATTTAACCCGTATCACGCAGTGCTTGGCTGCTGGCTGGTTTTCCCAGGCACTTCTTTAAAGGAAGTTTACCGATGGCTTACCACCCGATGCCTAAAAACATCCCTGAGCAGTGAGTACAGGCTGCACAGCACCATTTTCTGTCGATACACAGTTTCTGACAGAGCAGATTCCCAGGTAACTTGACTTCTGTTAAACAGTGCCAACCATCAATAATACGCTTCTTAATACCAGAATCCACGTTTGCAGCACAATAACCAAGTCTCCCAGACACATTTAACCAAGGCTGAAGCAAGTCAGCTAGTGCCACGTTTAATTGGCACAAATGCCATGTAAAACAAGTTCAAATATCTTTATGCTGAATCTTAAACGTCCGGTTTGCTAAGGGTGAAGAGTGCCTCAAATGAGCGTCCTGCAGAGTCGATACAAGGTGTGTTAGCCCTGAAAGTCAGCAGCGCACCTCTGGGGGATTTTGTTCTGCTAAGGCCAGATGACATGGGGCTTCACGAATGAGACTAATGAAAATCATGATTTATAAGAAGGATTAAAAAAAACCCAAATATATAAAGCAACCAAGGTATGTGACTGTTGCTTTTTTGTGTTGAAGCAAAGAACTGTAACCTAGAGCAAAAATATATTCAAAAGAAATAGGATCAAATCATAAGCCAACCGTTGACTGCAACAAAATGAAAGGGGTACTATTACCAGAAAGGGAGTAGATTCAGATGTTACATTTCGTGCCACATCTCTGGGTTGGAGCAGAGATACACTTATTTAAAATTAGTGCTGAGAGTGCAAAAGAGAGCTTGGAAATCCAAAGGATTTTCTCTGCTTTCTTGACAAGAGAACTGAAATTTCCTACAGGTTACGCATACATGTGTATGAAAAGAGAGAGTAATTTCCTTTTTTTGGATTGCCACTCATGCTCTGTGATGTAATTCTAAAAATGCACTCCCCCATTCTCTTCCCAGTACAAACTGGAAATTGAGAATGACTCAGCATTTCCGAGTAAACATGTTTTTCTTATTATATGGGCATACTTCCAGACATTCAAGACCCAATATTAATCTTTTCTGTGGAAGCAAATACACTGAATTAATAGGACAAGTGAGAAAAAAATTGTGTCCCAAAGCCCTCGAAGAAGGAAGACTAGATGGATTTTAAATACAAAGAAGTTTCAAAATAAGATGCATTTGAAAGGAAAGGTGCCATGTCACAGCTAATCAAAGGTGTGCTCACAGGGCGAAACCTGTATGAACAAGTACCAGGAAATTAGACGAGGTGGAAAAGTTCCAAATCTTAAGGAGACTTACCTGGTGGATTTATTTTAAAAGGACACATATTCAAGTACTCAGGCTCAGGTTTCCCTATGAAATCTTAATCAGCTTCCTCAAACATCTAGGTTTTAAAATAAAATCCTCAATTATATTTAAAGCATAAATTTGCCTTTTTAAGAGCTTAATACCATAACAGAAATGTTATTTCTGCTGAAACCCGCAGTAGTGACAGGCTGTAAGCCTGGTAAAATTATCTTCACAGGACACTCTAGATAAATGAACTGCTTTATAGCGCAGGATTCCCTCTTGAAGAGCCAAATAATCCTGTTCCGGCCACCAAGGAAATCAGGCACATAGTACAGACCCTGTGGTTTGCAGTGATGGAGTGCTGTCTATTTCCTGAATAACACTGGTTTCCACTATTACCATCAAGATACTTCAGTACCTGGACAATATCAGCTCAGAGATGAAGAGCACGTGATTAAACTTGAACCCAAAGGAGCAAATGTGTGCTGTTGAGCTGAGGGGAGCGTTGTGAAATGGTTGTAGCCATGTCTCTGGTAGCTGGGTAGGTATACTGAAGGAAAGGCTTTCTAGCTGTACACTTCACCAGGCTGTTTCACCTTAGTCAGGTGGGGTACATTTAAGTTTCCTGATATGCAGATGCATTTTAGAAGCTGAGTCTGTTCTCTGCTAGGTTTGCTCTGGGAATACAGATCCCTTTCCAAGGTCAGAAATCTTTGGCCTCAGTACTTTTTTATCCTATAACTAATGATAGATAAACATGTAAGACAAGCAGAGATTTTTAAAATAATCAACCTTTACTTTAATTGATATGCCTGGATTGGAAAAATTAATGAAAGTTTCTTACATTATTTTTCTTCTGTTTCTGAGGTATGTACTGGAATCAGGATAGGCTCTTTCCATTCCCTTTGATATAGGTTTGATGCTAAAGCAGGATAAGATAAGGGATACCTACTGAGAGACACTTCCTTTTAAAGCATTCAGCTGCCCATCTTAATTGAACTGCTGTGCCATAGTATCCAAATCTATTTCTGGTCAATCCGTTATTTCTTTTTCTTCCATATAACTTAGAAGTTCTAACTTTAAAAAATTATTTGTCTTACATAGTGGCCAGTGATCATCTTAACACACTCCAGTCTCATAGAGGTTGTCAGTGTTTAGCCAATATTTGCTGTTGGCATTGCCATTGTCTCCTGTAGCTTGAATCCACCACTAACACAAGAAGACAATATGTTAAAAAAAAAAAAATCAGTTGTATTTTTAAGATGGTGTCACCATTCTGAGAATATATATGAAGCCCTAATGAAGCTGACAATAGAAACTATGTTTAAGAAAACGTTCTTAGTAGCCAAAGTACATGTGCAAAGCCAACCATTTGAACGGCAGCTAGCAGGATGTAGAGTTCAACATTGCTGCTGAATCCCCAGGTTACAGCATTCATGAGAAATACTTTCTGTCATCTCTGTCATTTTTGGTGGACGATGAACTGGCCTCAGTTCATCATATATTTCATCAGACTTGGATGGACACAGCAACACCCTGCAAGGCTCTGAACAGTGTGGTGTCTCCTGTAGTTACACAGGCAGCATCCCAAATTCACCTCTTGCTTGCTTCCTCCAGAGCCACAAATCAGACATGAGATCTCATGTTACCTCCACAGTGGTTCAGACCTGTGACTTTGCTGAAAGACTAAATTTCTGGTGTTTTGGGTAATAGTGAAGCAGGAGGTTTCAGTAGTGAATAGCTGTTGTGGGGCAGGTGCAGGGGAGTTAATTTAGTAGACTTAAAACAGAGAACCACAAAGCTGTAGACATGGCTGATGTGTATAATTAATAGAGAAAGGGGAACCTTTGGAGAGAGCTAGAAGTAAACAAGAAAGGGAACACTTCTCAATATTTACTCATAGCTGTGATACCATATAGGGTATCACTTCCTAAAATACACGGAAAGAACCAAGCAGAGAAGGCAATTTGATGTATATAATTTTTGGAATGTTTAGCCTAGCCTTCCCTCAGTTTGTCTGTGTAATGCTAGGCCTTCTTCCTTCTTTTCTTTTACACCAGCAGATAGTAAAGAGAGTTTCACAGCAAACCTCTCAGTTACACCACAAATGGTGGTTTGTGAACTTGCTGCAGTATAGCTGCTCCCAATGGAGCTGCCCAGACCACTGTGAGAAGTTGTGAGCTGACCAGCTCACCAGAGCCTTGAAGCTGCTTCATGCAGAACATACATTCCGAAAGTGTTGCCTAGGCTGGTCCTACTTGGCAGTCCAGGTTTAGTGGCTGAGCAGTGTAACACTGTACAGCAGTATGTGCATGTATTGACAGAACAGAAATTGTTCTGTTCATAGAAACTATTTAGAGAACCATTAGTGGTGTGTAGCACTGTGACAATGTGAAGGACATGCATCTTAGAGCCCAAAGCAAATTGCTCCAGCAAGTGGTGATACAGCTAAGAGTTGTGCTGTCTGGTAATAAATTTAATTAACTACCAATCAGTTCTCCAGAATCTGGGCCTAATTCAGACTGTGAGTGATTCACTGATCTGTCACTCAGCTGTGTAACACCTTGGCCAGCCACTGAAGGTAGAGGGATGGCTTTTTGCCATTTGAATTCTGTGGCAGCAGGTTCTTCCCAGAGAACTGCATTCACTCCCTTCTCTTCCTACCTCCCCGTGTTATGATTAATATCCTGTGCTATAGTCAGTATTTAATATATGAGTGGGTTGGGGCCTCTTCTTAGTATTTTGCATATCTGAATGATACGTACTTTTAACTTCTATCTGATTACATCCATCAGAACCCAATTCAGAGGCCCAGTTGTTTTCCCAAGGGACATAAGTTCTTCCCATTACTTAACTGTGGCTTTAGAAGCCTCAGCAATGTTTCACCCAGTTAGCTAATGCAAACAAAAGCAGCTGTTTGAGTCAGCAGCGCATTGTCACTTTCTTTTGTCACTTTCAGTAAATACATGCTCAGTTCAATTTATGAGGCCATTTTGGGTCAAGTGTACTGAGTAGGACCAATGTTAACGAGGTATAGAAAGTAGAATTTAGCTAACTTGATTTATATTGCTGCTATTTTATTGCTGCAGCTCAAAGAAAATTCCAGATAGCTAAGCACTGTACAAATATATAGGGAAGAGATTTCTTCTGCCACAGAAATTTCAACATCTAAATATATAATGGAAAACAGATTATGAAAGCTGAAAGTGTCATTCACTACTGTTTGAACTCATGCAGTGATTAAGTCTTCTGCTCAGTTGTTGGTAGAAGTAAGTTCTGATTTCCTGGACTGTTTCTGTTTCAAGTTCTAAGCTTTTACCACAACTAGTGATACTCTTCTTAGAAAAGTCCAGTCCTAGAATATCTGGATATGGCTAGGTTTTTTCTCAGGTTTTATTGAAAACTTAAACCTTATGTTTAAAAAAGCCAAAATTGTCAATGTTCAAAAGGTATTTTTTAAACTGTTGTGATTCTCTTCTGGCAAATCCTGTGTGTTTAGAGGACTTTTTAATTTTGTGGTGATGGGGGATTAACTGAAACAAATCACTAGTGTAATGGATCAAGCCTTCCAAAAAATACAAGATTATGAAAGGATTATTGGGAGGGCACTAAAAAAGACAGGTTTCCTAGATTTGGTTTCTCAAAAGCTCATGTTTTCAAGCTTTGTTTCAGAACTATGAGGGCTTGAAATGTTTTTTAGGAAAGTATTCTAGACTTAAAGCTGCAACACCAGAAGCAATACAGGCACTACCTAAGATAGTGATAAGATGTAACAGGCTGATGAAAAGCAAGACAGTATGCAGTGTAATAACAGAGAGAGCCCTGTGATAGAGCGGGGTCTCAGGAGTGGAGAGGGACCTCAACCTGTTTTTTACTCCATACAAGAAGTAGGCGGAGGAAGCAGAGTGTTCTCCTTATTCTAGTTTCTTTCTCAGTTCCCCTCGTGATTTACTGTTTGGAAGGGGAAGCTTGGCTGATAGCGGGACAGTCTTTGATTCTTTCTCTGCCTGGTGAAAGAGCACGGTACAGAAACTTTTAACCTATAAATAAAGATCTCAGCACCAAAGCTAGGAGTGGTATGACCATGTGATTCTCTAGTTGTTCCCGAGCCCATTGTCTGGGATGTTGTCATGCTTCCATGCTTAGCTTTGCTTTCAAGGCTAAGGAACCCCACACAGTGCTTCAAACATTCAGTATGTGAACTTGTATGGGCTCAGGGTCTCTGCCCTGCTGAGACCTGACCTGAAAGTGCGTGTGACTTTTCTCACCCGAGGGCAGGGAAATGGAATTGCACAGCCTTCAAATGTTGCTGTTTACCTAGACGTCCAACTAAGAATATGAGACTACGGTTTAAGCCCTTGGGTGTATTTACAACAGCTCTTCCCAGCTTTCAGCACTGTGCTGCCAACAATTGGCTGCACCCACGGCACTCCCTTTGATAGCGTAGTGAGAACTGTGCTGCTTGTGTTCAGATCAACAGCAAACTCTTGTTGACCTACCTGGGTGTAGGGCTGGCAGCTGAGGGAGGATCCCTGCTTTCTCTTCGGACTTGGAAAGCGTTCTGACAGTGGGCTCATCTGGTTGCAAATAGTAAGGCGTCTGCAAAACTGTAGTATTTTCTTGAAGCAGCATTTAGCTTTGCAAGGTGTGTGTTGCTCTGCAAGAAGGTAAGGTGTGTGTCATGGTGACTTTATAAGTGCTTCTGGGTAGGTCCAGCTGGGTCTGCTGGAATTCTGACAGTGGTCTAGACAGGTTAGAATGATATTCTTGTGAAAAAAATGCTGTTCTTGTTCTACGGATAGGGAACAAAAGCCCAAAGAAACCAAGACTGAAAATATGAACGTTAGGATGAATTTGAAACAGACTCATTTCCCTCACAGGTTTTGTCACTACATAGATTAATATGTCCACCCTATCTTGATTTCTGTGTGCCACGCTCAGACAATTCACTTGGCTCTGAGGCTCACTGTGTCTTGTCCCATCCCATGAGAATACTTTGAGGAGGTGGTTGTGTCATTAGAGGAAAGTCATTTGTCATTGGATGATACTACAGGACCTGCCTGACTAGAAAAGTTGGACACACTGGTATAATACTTGCTGTTTCCAAAACAAGTGCCCCTGCTGACTTCATTTGCAGATATGAGTGACTTTAGAACTTCTGTGATCAGACTTCAGTGTCCAAGTCAAGCACCTAGAAAATGAGGAACACTGACTCCCTGTAAAAAGTTTGGATTAAGTGATGTGACTAGCATCACACAGGAACTCTACCACAGGACACTTTACAGCTCACTTGGTCAGGATGAAGGATCTGGTGCTGTCTCTTATAGTAGTTACCTGCTTGTGTGTTATAATCCTCCCAGCTTTTGCCAGGAAATTAATGAAGGCCCTGTAGAAAGCAGTCTCTTTAATGTGCAGTTCTTCTCTAGAGCAGCCCTATCCTAACAATTCAGCTTGATACAGGTGCCCAGCAGTAGCAACTTTCACACAGAGGAGAGAAATGTTTCTGAAGTTATAAACTGAAAATAATCTCCTCCTAATTAGAAGTTCCCATTGATGGTTTAGTGGTGCTAGACTAATAATCAGCCCCATTCATAATAAGAAGACAAACTTGTGGTTAGAGCAAAAGTCTCAGAATGTGGGTTCTCTGTGTTATCTTCGAGTGTAACTTCAGAGAAGAGAAATGTAACCATTTATGTTAAGTCTGGAGGGAGAGGGAAGAGCTAAAATAAAGGTAATAGCCAGTGACCAATTCCTATTTAGTATTGTATGTAACCCCTAAGTTATTTCCACTTTGCAAACAAATCTCCAAATCATGATTTTGCTCACTTGGATAGCAACAACTTATTTTGATTCTCCACTGGCATACAGTAGTGTGATTTTCTGGTTGCATGGAACACCAATAGTGTGAAACATTAAAACTGAGTAGATGCCACAGGTCAGTCTCCTGATCTGCCAGTAGTTTCACTAAGCTGTGTTTTTTACAAGAGCAGCTTTAAAACCTTGAAACAAATCTTACCTAAACTTGAAAGTGGAAGGGACAGGGCCAGATTTAACCAAAGTATGTATGACTCATCTTTCAAACTTTATAAATGTTTTTCATGATAAAGTCACATAAGCAGCATCTCTAGCTGGAAAAAAAGAGTCTCCCTGAAAATTGAGCTATTGATTTCCTCTCTAGAACATGCTCTGCTTAAGAACAGCACCAGCTGAAACAAAAATGCTGAGCAGGAAGGTAAATCTGAAAACTGGACTACTAAGCTATAAACTCTTGATGCCTTTTATCACAATAACCTATATAAAAAGTCTACCCCCACTAACTTTCATCCAATATGACCTGAAACTGTCAGGCACCATTACATCTCAGGCATTTATTAAGTCTTTGATGTTACTGAAATTGAAGAATTCTCCTCCTCACCCTTTTTAGCACAGAAATATTTCTGAAGTCATTGATTATTTCTCCCCACAATAAGAAGTATACACACATTTTCTTACTTGTCATAAAATACTGTAAAATCGTGAAATAGTCAAGCAGCACCACAAATGAGGATGCTGTCATCTCGAACTCTCAGGAGCCTCCTGGTTTCCTGAGGATTCCTGCAGTTTCTCAGACTGTGATTCATGTCTTTAACTGAACAGGTCAGAGATTCCAGCAGAGAAGCCTGATCACATGCAGTACATGCCCAAACCTGTTAACAGTTCTTTAACCAGGGGCCAAAACCAACCACAAGTGTTTCTGTTTCGTCACCTGACCCCTTAACAGAAAAAACAGTTATTGCATTTTATTATGTTTGTTGTTAAGTTCTTCTAATAGCTATGCAAAGTGTCTCTTTTTCCATGTGTATATCAAAGCCATATCAACACCAAAAAAAATTTTAAAAATCAGTTCTGACTCCTTTTAACTCCTGCATGTCCTTCTGTGCCAGCACTGCTATAAGGGCCTCAACTAGACCTTTCTGTGTAGAAAGTGCATCATCAACAGAATACTTTGCCAGATTATCCGTGGCCATTTCTAGAAAGGAAAGCTCTCATTGATTTTGAGTTTTAATCTTTTTTACTTTGATTTGCATGGAAACATTTGAAAGATGCATTAGAGGACCGACATGAAATAAAATGAGTGGCACATACATAAAAGTAACATCTCATTAACGGAGACCACCCAAAATGTAGTCCTGCCCTGAAATCTGTAGAAGAAATAGACATACTATACTTTTAAGATCTACCGTAAAAGGCATTTGACAATTTGAACAATCTCCAAAATTTCCAAATTTGGTAATATTCACACCAAGCATTTGTTAGGTAAGTACTTCTGTGCTGCAAACAGCAGCTCTGGAATCTCCAGACTTGCTGAAGTAGATCTGAAAAAACTTAGGCAGCATGTCAGACTTCCTACATCTAAACTTGTTTAACAGAGGCCAGAGGGAAAAAATAGACAGGGAAATTCTGAGTAAGTAGAGTCAGTATTTATCAGTGCCTGTCTTGGCCACACAAGAAAGGAGACAAACTTGACACAGAACAAACAAAAAAATCCCCAGTGGATTTCCACCTCATCCATGGCGTTAAACGGTGACCTGCACAGACACCTGGGTACCGTACTCTGCCTGTCACTGCATGAAGGTTTTCCATGGAAGACCTAAATGTCAAAGAACCATAGTACAAGCAGAAGGTCATAGAGCTACGGAAACTACTGTCAAAATAATAGCTTTCTAAACATTAAGTAGATCAGAACAGAGAAGAAGCAGTATGTTTGGGGATATCAGTAAAGGCATATTGGCACTCAAATCACCTAAAGAAGATCTCATCACCTGGTAGGAGTGACATATCAGAGCTGAAGAGCTCTGACAGGACTTGAAAATTTAGTGCGCTCTAGCAGTTGCAGTGTATCAGGAGGACAGTAGTGACAGAAAATATCTGGGTTTTTTTCTTCATTGTTTGTGGAATGTCTGAGACACTTAACAACAGGGTGAGTCTGAATAAATGTACCTGGTTTTATGGACTTTGCTCCTTTTCTTTTTCTTCCTTTCTTTTTTTTTTTTTTTCTGAAGAACTCTAAATGCTTTTTTCTTTTCTGAGAAAAGTGTGCTGTGATGAGAAATCTTTTGCAGGGCCATTCTGTTTCTGAAGAACTCATGTACTTTGTGATTCTGTGGGAAGGAATGTGTTTAAGGTCCTGAGGGATTTAGGGCTATGCACTGTGGAGAGAACATTAAATTGTGAGCCTGGCTCCTCGAAGACAACATCTATACCCTGTGAGGGCTTTTAGGCTGTTTCAATAGGATTCACCAGAAGTGAAGAACAAATGACAAGCACAGCCAGCTGGTGTCCATTGATGCCTTCTCCCTGTTCTTAAAATCAGAGCCGAACACAGTTAGAAGGAAAAAAGGAGTTTTTTACCTCGGTATTTATTTTAAGGATCCCTGGTTCACTCTGTCCAGGAGGAACACTCTGAACATGCACATCGAAATGCCCACCCCAGAATGCCCACCCAAAATGGACATCCACGATAGACGGGCTATAGAATTATAGCCCCCATCCACCCACTCTGTCCTCCCGGAACCCTCCTCTGGTCAGACCTATCTTTTAGTTTACAAAATGTTTTCCAGAGAGGACCTTGGTGTCTGAAGCCTCCAAGATGTTTAGTCTCCTAACTCAACAAAACATTAAATCTAGGAATGTAGGCTAAAGGAAACAGCAAGAATACAAAAGGCCACAAAGGCATACAAAAGAGGTATGAAAGAAAAGGCAAAAAATCATTATGGCATCACACGGAAAGCCTCTGCACAGAAAATGAGCACAGCCGTTGAGCCAAGTGAGCCTAGAGGATATTTAGTGATAGCAGGAGCAATGTGAAGCAGGCTGAGGTGATAGTCTACTTGTCAGGGCAAACAAATTCTGAGAATCTGGAAAAGACTGTATTATGAGTTGTCTGTAGGATCAAAGGCAGACGTCTTGTTTCCAGCTATATGGACAGGTTTCTGAGACATGCTAGAGAGGAACTGACTCTTCTGGTAAAATGGGTCACAGTGACACAGGGAGGTTATGGCATCAAATTTAGACTCTGATTTAGAAAACCAGAAAGCAGAACTCCCATATGTCATTTTCTGAAATATGCCTGGTACTATATGTAGTGCCAATCAGATTTGCAGAGATAGCTTCCATATCCAGCTGAAAAAACGACATCAGAAGGAAAGTTTGAAAGGCTTTGGGAAGCAGTCTTGTGAAAATGTGAGGTTATAGCAAGTGCATGTCCTACAATGCATAAGGATCCTTGTCCTCCAGTTGCTTCAATGGAGGACCTGCCCAAGCTCTTCCTTGCCACAGAAACAAGTATGCCAGAAGCTGACATTTTGATCCTTCAATTGGTGTGGGGTCAGGATGCTATAGGATGTGATCCACCACCCACAAATTGGACAGTGAATCACAGTTGTATCACTGTGTTTCTTTATAAAGCTTATATTCCTAAAGCCTTGCTTTATGAAGATGAAGGCAACAGAGTTATTCCTTTAAAACTCTGACAACTAAGTTCACCTCTTTTCACTGATTTGTAAAAAATCAGTGTATTTTTTTTCAAATGGACATAGTACTCCTAAGAGACCTAAAATTACTCCATAACTTTAGTTACTTTTTGCAGAACATGAAATGCCATAAGGTTATGAGAACTTCAGTTCACTGGTTTGACTCGTGTAATTTGTTGTATAGCTTCTACAGTTTCTACAGGGTTCATTACAACTTGATGCAAACCCATTTCATTTCTGCCAGTATGGATACACCATTGGCAACTGTTGTTTTATTTATAGCAAGGGCAGGTTGTTTTTATTTGCTGCTTTTCCTTGTGTTTTAATATAAAACTAGTGTTACAGCAAAATGGTCCCGAAAATGCTGCCCTCAAGATTAGTTCCAGTTCTTAATGAATCAATGCTGTCTTCATAACAGACACGGATGCCAAGCCTAACTAACACTTAAAAAGTATCTTCAAATATTTAGACAAGAGCATAGTGTATATGTGTGGGAGAAAGGGAAGCAGTTCACTGGGGTAGGATTAGAGAGAGCTTCATATAGCTGGGCTGCAGCTTTCAGCCTTGCTGTGCCCTGACCTCATACTCTGTTTGGCAGGGGAGAACCAACTCAAAAGGTGATTGTGAGGTTATATCTAATAATGTTAGTATTTAGGGGGGTTTTATTAGTATTAGGGGGGGGTTTATTTATTGTAGAGTTGAGGAACATAAAGCAGAAAAAAAAAAAAAAGAGCTATGGACAAATCAACACTGCCTCCAGCCCAAATCCTAATACATTTCACTGAAAAAGGTGTGGGAATGCATAGAGGTAGAGCAAGGAAAATAGAACAAAGTATCATTGCTCATTTAGTGAACAGTGGCTTGGAGTGGGAGCAATAAAAAAAGATGGTATCATATACATAAAGGTAGTTATGGTGTATTTGAATAGGGTACAAGTGTTGGTACAGGAAATAAGGATATGCAGACTACCCGAGTGCTGACATCCTCGTGGCTGTCCCTGATATCACAACCATAATATTCTTTATAGAAGTACATGGAAAAAAATGTACCTTAACTGTATTAAACTCATTAAGTAAATTATAAAGGATTTCATATAAGTTTAGTTTGGTTTTACTAGCTCCAACCTTGTGGCAACCAGGCTAAACCTGGGTAACTCAGCAGAGAATCAACTTGCTATTTCTAGTGTCCTTACCACTAATCCGGGCTTCTCATTGTCTTTATCCTGAATGTGGAATCACAATCTGTGAAACTGACTTTAAAGGTTTTAAGAGATTTTTTTGGGGTTAAATAATGCCTATTTTAGCCCTTGCTACTTGGCAAATATTTAAAAAGTACTAAGTCAGATGATTTAGTTTTAAAGGAAAACTGTACTGTTTTGCTTTTAGACATCAAACTAAGCTTGTTTAACTATTAAAAATCCAACCATAAGTTATGTCCTGAGAAGATTACAACACATCTCCTTTACTTCCCTCCAACATGCCCTGAAGAGCATTAACTTTACCCTCAGACCAGGAACCTGATCTAATTTTGGGGGGGAAGAGGAATCTGTGGAAATGAGCATATTTTGCATCCTAGAATTTTGACAACTAGAGGGGGGATGCTTTTTTTTGGTCTTGATTCTAACTGTCCTCCCACGACCTGTTTCACAAAAAAGGAAGGAAGATTTTTTTTTGCAGCCAGAAGTATTTGCAAGAGGGAACGGGGATAAATAAGTGTAGAGCTACTGCCACCTACAGTCTTACTGAAAAATGGCTTCGGGAAAAATAGCAGCATAGCGGTAATTGGATCTTCAATGTCCACCCAGAGGACACTACAGTATAATGCAAAAGATTTAAAGTAGATTTAGGATTCACCCATTATCCTGAAATGTCTTTCTGAAGGGGATCTTAATCAGGTCCTGTTGGCCTAGCCTTCATTATGTGATAGTTGACTTTTCTTGCAAATACTGATCAAAGAATAGTAGAAGATTTTCTGTTGGAAGGGGCCTTTAAACGTCATCTAGTCCAAACCTCCTGCAATAAACAGGGACATCTTCAAGTAGATCAGGTTGCTCAGAGCCCCATCCAGCCTGGACTTGAATGCTTCCAGAGATGGGGCAACCACAGCTTCTCCGGGCAACCTGTTCAGGATCTCACCACACCCACATTAATGATTTTCTTCCCAATATCCAATCTAAACCTACCCTCTGTCAGTTTAAAGCCATTCCCCCCCATTGTGTGGTGAATGAACCCCTTTAATAGACACCAGGTATAAAGAGGAATGAGTTACTGCTGATACCACGGAGATGGATGCCGTTGTACCAGGAGAGCAGATGTGAGGTGTGTCCCAAAAACCCGTGAAAGGGGGTCATGGTCAGCTCTGCAGTAGCAGTCCTTGATCTTCCTGACGCTGGGGGAGCAAAATGTTGAAGCAAGAGATGAACCAGAAGTACTCCTAAGAGATCATGAAAAAAAACTTACAAAGAATGGGAGTTTAAAGCTGTACTCTTTGTTCAAATGCCCTGTTACTGCCAGTAAAAGGCAGGGGTTTTTCTTCTCTCTCTACTCTATTATTTTGCAGAGGATGAAGATTTCAAAGGATTTACTCTTAAAAAAAGCCAGAAAATAGCATATCTTTTGGGAAACTCACTCACTTTTACGGAGAAGAAAATACTGAAAACCACTCAGATCAGCTGCATTATCTATTTTCCCCCTCGCCCTCATCTTCAACCAGCCGGTGTGGTGCAGATGTGTTCAGTGGTGGTTTGTATCACCCTGTACTGGAACTAACACATGCACTTGGACCTATGTGTCATTGGTAATCTGATACCAAGTGTAACTTCTTGCAAAGCCTTTTTATTAAACATGTAGTTAACAGTCTGGGAGTTTTTTTTCAGGCTTTAGGCTACAGTAGTAGGATGCTTAATTCCATTTAATAGCAACACATAAAAATTACAGGCTAGTTTTTTATTAATTATAGGAGCTCCAGCTTCAGCTTTTTTAAAAGTTTATTGTTGCACTATAGCTTTCTTTTCAATGTCTTAAAGATGGTAATCAATCAAATCCAACTCACATGGGCCTAATTAGTCATTTAGGCTTGAATTTGTCACTGGGTTTGGACAATGATTACTTTATATATATATATTCTTTGCAAAATGAAGAAGGCCTTACACATAACCTGAGGATACACGTTGCAAATCAAAAGTAAGTCGACAGGACAATGTTGGCAGAAGCTGCTGTGGCCATCATCTAGAAACACGTGCTGCAGGATTGTGACTGACTGTAGCTGGAAGAAATTAAAGCTGTGAGCAATTCTGGTAGCAGCAGGTGAGGCATCTGTGGCACTGAAACGTCTCGTGGCTCTGGATTTGTTAGGAAGTTAGAAACTTAGCAAATATCATGTTAGTTTTGGGGCGCTGCAGGAATGGAATCAACCCATGTCTGTATCCTCCTTTTATGGCAATGAAATAATCGTTGTGGTTATGTAGAGAAACACAAGGATGATTCTGTGAGACTAATGTGCTACAGAAGGATTTAGATAGTTCAGCTCCTAACTCTGGGACAGTCTGTGTGACCTGGAGTATGCAGCCCAAGGCCAAGAAAAGGGCTCAGACACAGCTCCTGTTAGAGTTTAATGATTATGAGACACTTGAATTTCATTGCAGATTTGTTCCTTAATCTGTCTGTGTCCAATTATTTAATCTGAGATAAAGTTGGCATTTCTCTCCCATGCTGCAGATTTGCCTTTTCTAACTGTGTAAGCTTTTCATTTAGGAGTGTTTTTCATTAATACGTGAAGAGAGCAGTAGCAGTCTGGTCTGAATGGACAGTAAGATAATGCAGAACAATCTGTAGGAGTAGAGATAGTAACCACACCCAGACACAGAAGAGAGTTAAGAGCTTTCTGTTCTCTGCTTGAAACATATTTATTTCGCTGACAAGGAGTGAAGGGGGAACTAGACTGACATGCTTTTCTTGGAAAGGAAGGCAGTACTGTTAGAAACCTGTTATAGCTCTTGATGGTGTCTTAAGTGTCTAAGTTCTCTTGTGTTTTTATCAATTGACAAATGATTCCTAGAAGACAATGAAGCCAGGAATGCTTTTTGAATTCTTATGATGCCAACTGAATGAAAAATAATTTAAGGGGGCTGGATTTTGGTGTTTCATACTGTGCATGATTCAGTGAGGACATTTTATTGCATCAGCTGTATCTAAAAAAAAGTCTTGCCCTTGCTGTGGCACTTTGTTTTTCTCTGCTGAGTGAAAAGTTGAATAGATCCTGCAGAAAGCTTAAATCTCAGTTAAGTTTGTATTTTTTTTTAATATCCTTTTAAGCCCTGCTTATTTTTAATGGTGTCTTCAGTGATGGAAAGCTTCTGTGGTTGGTGGCAAGGCAGAGTGTGACTTGTTGCTATAGCACTCTCAGACCCTGCATCACCGAGACCTGCATGTGGCAGTGCCACATTGTTTCCTTCCCTCTGTAGATCATTACTGTGTCCTTTGAGTGGCAGTCGTTCCTGCCAAAATTGACAAAGCCAGTGTAATTTAATGACTTTATATTTTGACTTTTGAGAAGAATCAAATAGAGTCAGACTTTTAAAACCACAGTATTGTATACTCTTTATTGGACATAGATGCAAACTGCAAAACACGTCTGTGCGTTGGTTGGTTGAACTCTGATTTCATGTGAGAAACATCTGTGAATTTAAGGCATTTTTTTTCTGTGCTTTTTATGATACCAGAAAGATGCACTAAAGGGAAAAAAGCTCAGTGTTTGAATGTGATGTGTTTGTGTTTGGGTTCAGAATGTAGCCTTGCCATAAACCTGTGAATGAGAGACAGTGCATGGTGAGTTTCGCTGAGTGAGTTCTGAACCTGACCTGCTGTTCCAAGGGAACATGGTGTGCTACGCCTGCTATGGACCCCTTAAGAAGGTAGGAAGGGATCTCTGTTTCAGGTAGGACTGTGAAACACCTGGAAATGGCACCTACCACACCTTCCCTGTAGCTGATACAGCAAACATTTCACACTCAGACTCCATTGTCTTTAATTTCAATGTATTATAATTTTAATGAAGAAAAGGAGGCTCAGAAGAGACCTTATCACTCTCTACAACTCCTTGAGAGGAGGTTGTAGCCAGGTGGGTGTCAGCCTCTTCTCCCAGGCAACCAGTGCCTGGATGAGAGGAAATGGCTTCAAGTTGTGCCAGAGGAGGTTCAGGCTGGACATCAGGAAGAAATGTTTTCACTGAAAGGGTGGTCAGGCATTGGAATGGACTGCCCAGGGAGGTGGTGGAATCACTGTCAATGGAGGTGTGCTAGAAATCACTGGACATGGCAATTTGTGCTGTGGTCTGGTTGACAAGGTGGTGTTTGGTCAAAGGTTGGACTCCATGATTGTGAAGGTGTTTTCCAGCCTTAATGATTCTGTGATCATAGGTTACAAGCTAGTAACCTTTTACAGAGGAGTATGCATTAATGCCATCCCCAGATCTACATCATAAAGAGGATTCTACTAAAAAGGAATTCTACTCCTTCAGCCCAGCTGAGTTACTTAGGGAGGAAAGTATGTGGTATTTCCCCTCTTTTACTGTGCTTCGAAACTTGAATTTATTCTGCAGTGGTGAAACTGTTGTAGTTTCACCATGATTAGTCACATTGACTTAGATCAGCTGCGGAAGTCATTAAGTCTTCTCTAAGTGACAACATTTTATGCAGACAACTGGGCTAATGTGTGATCCTTGATGACTATTTCATGCACCAATTGGTTAGAATACTTAAAGCAGTCCAGGGTTTACACTGAGGAGTTCCTGGATTTTCTTCATGTTCAGTTCTAGGAGAATAATAACAGAATATAATTACTATAAGTTTGATAGAACAGGAGCTTTGTACTTTTTGAAGAAAGGTTGGACTAAATTTTACCATATATAGGAATCTCCCAGAAGGCATCTTGCATTCATTTAGGAGACTCATGGTAGTCCACAGGCTTTTCTTTCTGAGAAATTTTCTTGTATGTTCAGAAAACATGTGACACATAAACCAAATCTTTCCTTCTCAGGAGGATGATCTAAAAAAAAAAAGGTCAAACATATGACAAAAGTAGAAATTCACAGCAGGACTTCATCTTGTATCTCACTTATTTTGTTTCCTGGGGGGGTGAAAGCCAAACACTTGAGGCATTCACTCACCCTCTGCAAGCTTTCACGGTAGTAGGTATTACCTTAATTACTTCAGTAATGTAACAGTTCCAAGTGAACACTGGGAAGTGAGGAAGTCGTGGTACTAAGTTGTTAGAGGCGTTTTCTTTTTACAAAGGAGCAGTAGCACAGTGCTTGGAAACAGGGCTCCTCTCTGAACTGAATGTCCCCTAACTGAATGGCTGCAAGGGATCGTATTTCTTAGGATTGTGTGTCTAATGGATCAAAAAGACATATTGTAACTGTTCCGCTGGTATTGTGGAGTGATAAAGGACTTGTTGGAAGTTAGAATTCTACACAAATAAAGCCAAAATTGGTGCTAGTTTATTTTCGCAGGCCATCTGTAAACTGCAGTAGCTCACGTTGCTGTTTGTGAGCAGCTCAGCACTCTGCATAAGGGTAGGGTGTTTGGGGGCAAGATAAAGAGCTGCGGCAGGGGACTGCTGCTGTTATCTCATCGTGCTTCCATATCAGCCAGAGCCCTCTGTGCCTGCTCACGATTGCTGCCGGTGGCTCTAAACATGGAGACCAGAATCTGGAGTCTGTATGGGATGACTCAGGCAGGAGTGTGCTGATGTTAGTGGGTATTTTCACACTGCAAGTGCAGCTGTGACTCTAATGTGATTTTTGGGGTAGGAGCTGGCATTGCTCTGTCCAGCTTTTAGCGTAGTGGGGTTGTAGTCTTGGATTTACATTTTGCTATCAGAGGACAGTTTTGAGCAACCTGGTCTATTGAAGGTGTCCTTGCCCATGGCAGAGGGGTTGGAGCTAGATGAGCTTTAAGGACCCTCCCAACCCAAAACATTCCATGATTCTACAATTAATTTCTTATAGTTGGTAAAAAGGAAAACATGTGGACATGCTGCCATGAGATGAGGAAGGTAAAGCACTTTCAGTCAGTGAAACAGTGGTAAAACAAAAATAGCCTAAGAACACTCTCAGCAGAAGTGGTAATTATCCAAAGTATTTCCTAAGTATTTTCCTTATTTCCAGAAAGTGTCTTTCACCTGAAGTTTGCTAAAATCCCCAACTTGGTAAAAGCACTTGAGGATATTGTTGGAGTTGATGCAAGGGAGTGATAAACATGATTTTGAGTGGTCTCTTCAACACCTAACACATCTTGGAACACATGGTGTTACCACAGTTAAAACATCAATCTTCAACGTTGTTTTTAAAGCGTTACATCTAACTTTAAGGACAATCAACATGTTTGATACTGAATTTTCAGTGTGAGTTAGTTACTTGAATAATACTTTCTCTGCAGTATCTATTCAAGAATCCCAAGCAATAAACTTGGAACCACAGTAATGACCATCAAAGGTTGGGTTTTTTTTGGTGATGACTGAATTATAAAACCTGCATATGGATCTAAATGGAGCATGTGTTCTGCAGATGTCTTTGCTTAATTGGTTTATAAAGTAGGAAGCTTGAAAAATTTTTAAAATTTGCTAACGTAGAGAGTGGCTTAGCTGAAGTTAAGACCTTCCGTGCTTTTAGATAAAATAGTTTCTTGAAAACTGTCTTGTGAACAGAAACCAAACTATTTCACTTACAGAAGGAAGAAGAAATTAGATAGCTATGGCTGCTTCGATTTAATTGTACTGTGCTTTGTAGGAAGTAGAAAGTAACACTGCCAGTATAAAGAAAACAATGCAAGAATTCCCAGAGGGGTGAAAAAGGTGTGATGAATCAACAATAACAGAAACACTATTGCTCATAGCACAGATATTTTCAGAGTATATTGCATAGACTTGGATTTGCTCCCAATTATGTTTATAAACATCAGTGAAACTTCAGAAGTTGCTAAATAGAAGTTTGCATGTGTTTGCTATTAAGAGCAAAGGTCTCATAGTCCAGTTTTTGATAATTCTTTAAAAATGCATGTTTTGTTATGCTTCAATTACAGGCACATCAAAGTAATCTTATAAATTAACTGATTGCATTTTTTTATTACTTACGTTGTGCATTCAGTTACAGTCTTTATTTTAAGTTCGAGGTGATCAAGGTGAACAAAAAAGACCTCATCTTGCCAAGTGTCTTCCCAGTTCACATTTCAGAAAACCTTTGATTACATGTCCTGTTGAAGGCCACTGTTGGGAAGACAACTACTTCGGTCACTGAACAGACTCATGTTTGAACAGGTCAAAGAGTTCTAGTGGAGGAAGCTGTTTTTCCGGCATCTTCCTTGACAAATCATTAGTTTCACAAGCAGGCATAAATTAGTGCTGCCTGTACCTTTCAGAGCATTCAGAAGGAAAACGGGAATGAAGAGACAATGGTCATTCAAATACACATCTAGGTAAAAATAATATAATACAGTAGCACAAAATCATTCCCCATGACCTCATGTGTTCTTATCTCTGCTAATTGATTGGATCGTGAGGGTTCACTGTTCCTGAGGATCTTGTACGAAAAACATTATTTATGTTCACATGTCAATCAACAAACTCTTAATATTGAGTGGATTCTCAGTCTAAGCTTCTGAACTATCTGACTGCTATTTGATTGTGTCTTCAGCTGGGAAGACACAACAAAATAGTACAGTTATTTGAAAAAAAACTTTACTGTTTCAGCTGTTAAGGGAGCCAGCTGTGTGCCTCACAGCACATTAGGTGGCTTTGTTACTGAATTTTCTGTTCATTTCCAAGACTTGGTCAGGTTAGATGCATCTGAAACGTGAAGAACTAAAAGGCTTGAGGGAGAGTATTGGTAGTGGTTGGAGAAAAAAGAGGGATACAGGTGAAGACCTCTCTTACTTCTTCTGCTACTTCAGTGATGCTGCTTTCTAGGTTTAAGTACACGCATCTCTTTCCTTCCCCACGTTAAAGACTGGAAAGCTTTCTGGCCCTTTATAACAGGACTAGAGGAAGAACAGACATTGATTTTCTAAATCTAGGGCAATGGCTTTAGCAGGATGATTTAAGGCTCAATCCTTGAACTGGGGGAGATAGGTAACAGAGAAGTTGGGCCTCTGAGCTTCTGGTAATGGTGACTCTCTTGAGTATAGCAGTGAAATTGTTTGGAAAGCCTCTTACCAGTAATTGCAGGTGTTCTGTTGACTGCACAGAAGAACTGGTTCGTTCTGTCTGTCCTCTTGAGTCTTTACTGGTACTTAGCAGTTGATCTGATAATATTTACTTTTAAGTAGCCATTCTGTAGTTAAGGGCAATATTGCTTGCAATATCTAGATATTGGGAAGAGGGAAAACAGTAAAGTTTTATTGTGTTTGCAGACAAGTCCATTGTGACCCTATGATATAAACTCAGGAGCACAGCCTGACCCTTCAGTGTAGGAAGACAGTGCTGAGGTATGAAGTGTATGGATTTCTTTCTCTTGCTGTTAATTTAGTGATGAAGAAGAAAGATCTGAAACCAAACTTGGTCATTTGATCCCTGCTGCCTCCTTTCCTATGTGTTTTGTAGTTAGTTGCCTGCTTTGTCAACAGCATGACATACAGAAGAGTACTGTTCTATATGTCCATATATCATTCTAGCTAATTGTCCTGTTTACTTGCAAAAAAGCCTGAAAACACACCACCACTCCCACCCTCACCGCCCCCTTGGACTCTGCAGCTACATTTCCACCAAGGTTTAATTTGAGTGCAGTTCTGTAGTGACAGAATGGCTGATGACAGCATAAGAATGAACTGCTAAATTCTTACATAAGCCTGCAATGCTATATACCACAGTAGGTATCCATACTTGAAAATCCAGAAGCCAAATCTTGGGTTCATTTAGTTTAACCTGGAAGGAATGCTTTCTAAATGTAGGCATTCATAAAATTTGTCTGAAAGTTCTTATATTTATGCAACCTTTAAAGTATCTCTGAGTGATTGAGACATAATTGTGTCATAGGTGAGGCAGTCGTGGCTTGGAGCCCACATGCGCAAGTCCTGGCATATCTTTACTGGCTTCTGGAATGAGGAGCATAGCTTAAGGACACCTGAGAAATTGCAGACTGAGTCAGCTTGGGTTGTCAGTTTGGTCTCAGTGCCCTCCGTAAGAGCTGGAGGAATGAAACAGCAGCAGTAAGAGAGGAGCTGATGATGGTATGAATTAGAAAACCTGTTTACATTGGAAGGGAGGCAGAAGAGCTGCCAGGAGAAGGAGATGGGCTGAAAAGAAAGGTTGTTGGGGAATTAGTCTCGAGGAACCACATCACAATGCCTAATTTCTCAAGTAAATCCTGACAACAAAACTAAAAAGCCTGATTTATAATGTGGAAATAATTTTCTTCTCCCCCAGAGTTGCTGTTTATGCAGAGAGGGCCACAACGGGGACAGCCAAGTTTTCAGTTGTGCAAATAAATAAAAAAGTTTCAAATTTTCTTTTTAACAGCATGTTTTTTATAAAACATCCAACACCGTCAGATTATATCACTAAAACAAATATACAGTCAGGCATAAAGCCAGAGGATCAGTTACAGTTCTGGTTTATCAAGAACAACAGTACTGGTATCGGAGCAGAGGGAACCAAAATACTCTAGCACTTGGAGAGTTGGTAATTATTGTCTCTTTAATAAGTACTTGGTGAAAGGCTGATGTACTGGGTGTTCCCTGCAAGTGACTGAAAGACACATTGTTGGTGTGGCAGAAACTCAGATCTGGGTTTGTAGCTGAGTTCTTTCATTAGGTCCTTAGTTTCTTAGTAAATATGGTCACCTTTGTGCCTCTGCTTTAATGCTAGTACTCATTCTAGCAGTACTCATAGTTAAGAATGTGCATTCTTAACTGCATCTGGTATGGGGATAATGGCAGTACAAAGGCCTTGTGTACCCTGCCAGTCCTTCCCCAAGGGGTTTTAGAAGCACATATTTTTTCATGAACACACTGGCATGGGTGGTTCTTTGCATGGTGTAACAATGCTTTTAGAGTCTGGGTTGGGATGAATTTCTTAAAATGAGTCCTGTAGACTGCACTAAAAATAAGCAAATGCTCCACTCACATTTGACGGCTTTCAGATCCTGGATTCTTAATGTAACTTTGTAGTATGGTTACTCTCTAATTAAGGATACCTTCTGTGGCTTAGAAACTCTGCTATGTCTAACCCCAGTGTGAATGAGACGTTTTAGCTCTTTGCACAGCAAGTGTTGAGTAACTGTTTTCAGTGCATTAAAAAAAATACCTAACAACAAAGCCCCAGCATTTGGTAACTACACTGTAAAAAAAAGAACAATTTTGCCAGAAAGTACTTTGTCTTTTCATTGTAGGGATAGACTTCATTAACTTCCATGACAAATTATAAGTTTTATGAATGAGTCCATCAGTGTTTGACAAACTCTGTCTTGAAAATATATCAAATATACATTGATAAAAGACCTCCATGATTGTTATAAGTTGTGACTTTAATTTGCATAGCTAAGGACAAATAATTCAAATCCTACCAATTTGTCTGTGTTTACCCTGATTTGTTTTACACTTCTATCCTGTATGCAGATCTGTGCCTTTAAAGTAACTGAAGAGTAACATAAAATGTCTCAGGTTGTACAAGTCAACAAGTCCCATGTTTATACTGTCCTAAATCTCGTGTGGTTTTAACATTTGTGCAAAGGTATGTACAATTTTGGAAGAAAAGTGTCTGTGTTGATCTATATGTATTAGAAGGACAAAATCGTTCTGCTTTGATGAACCTTAGAATTTTCAGGCAGCTGCAAAAAACCTAGTGTGGTTCCAACCTATGAAGTATAAAGTGCTTTTCCTGACAGCAATGTGCCATGTCATTACAATGCCCATTTCCTATGGTAAAACCCTGCCCAAAAAGACAAAACTGCAACTTCAGGTAGGATGGCAGCATCCTGATATTTTTAAAGCAGATTTTTGAATAGACTTTTATGGAGAATCAGTCTGTCTCTGGTTGGGTAGGTTACATGCATAGGTCTCCTGGTAATGTAACTGTTTAGTATAAGGTAAATAAGCAGGAATAGCATCAGTCCAGGGGATGGTGGTGTGCTAAAAGTATGTAAAGTTGGCTGAGAAGACATGAAGTAACTTCTCCTGACCTCTTTCCTTGATTATGGTAACCATGCTTTGAGCATCTCTACTAATGTGTAATTGAGAACATTAGTTTAGTAAGCTGAGGTACAAAGCAATCGTAATTGACAACAATCCTTTCTTTCTTAAGTTTAGCTGAGACTTACGAATTGAAGACTGCTTTTGTGCTGATCTTTTGGAAATGTGTGATCAGGGAGAGGGAGAGAAAAAAGAAAAATAACTTGCCCTTCTACTCTGTGTGTTGCTTGCAGAGGAATTCTCGGCATTTACACACAATGAATTGAAAGCAAGCTTTGTTTTGCAAGTGGAATGTCTTTAGCAGATTTAAGGGAGTGCTACCTGTTGGTCACAGTTGTTAAACAGTGGAAGCAGAACAGCCCTTGCAATTCCAGAAGAAAGTGGAGGGATGGTATCTGATTTTGGAGGATGGAGAGGCTAAACTTCATTTGCAGAAAAAACTGTGGGTAGGTTGCTTCAAGCCAGATCTGAAGCTGCAACTAATCCAGACAGCATGATCTGAGCAATTCAAATAATTTAGTGTGTCATGAGCTGGAAGATGATGAAGAGCTAAGGGACATCCTCTAAATTTTCTGGTAAATATTTGTCTATGCCTAATTTCAAATTATTTTTTCTTGCTGGTTTCTAGTTTCTGAAAAATTGCCTGCAACTGCTGGCAGCCAGCATAGTTCAGAGCAGTCTTTGGCTGTTCAAGGACAGAAGGGATTTAACACCTTTGTATCCTCTGCATCTTTCCATGCTTTCCATGAGCTTGGCTTTCTGACTTGCAGCCAAGTCTTCCTGTCTGATAACTGCCTGCTTGCTGGGAATGCTGCCAAATGCCAGCACCTGTCAGATCAGGACACACTGCAGCGACACAATCCCTGCTGCTGATCCACGGCGTGCTGGGATTCAGGGTGGGGGTAGGCCAAGAGGACAGCTGTGAATCTCCTCCTCTTGGCAGGAGCTGAGCCATAGATTCTCCGATACTGTGGGTTTGCTGTACACAGGACTAAAAGGTAATGCCCTAAAGAAGCAAGTAAATACTTTAATCATATAGATTAAAATAAAAATGCAATATATTCATGAGCCTTTACTGCATGAAATGAATTTGATTTTGTACAGCTTTACAGGGAGCAAGTATTTCTTTAAGGTAACACCACACTGACTTTCTCAGGATGACCTCAGTTCCCTGCTTGGCAGCACACATGATTATCCCAACTTCTGTTGAGATATGTCTCTGAGGTTCCTCTCCATCCCTTTGTCTTCTAACAGCCCTCTGTGACTGCTCTGTTGTCCAGACCCATGCCTGCTTGCTGTCTCTGTGCATCTGCAAGAAATGATGGAACTGATTCAGGCCTCACACAGCAGCTCTGTTGCTTTGTTATCTAAACAATTTTATTTCTCCTTACAAACTTCAGAGGAGAGAGTGAGTACCCTATCCTTGTGAGATAAACTACAAAATCCTGGCTCTTCATAAGACAGGAAGAGTTTTTCTTTGGTTTTAGTAATGCAAAGCCTTAGTTCTGTTCAGTGTTAAACACAGTAGTAGTTAGTGATATTAAATTAAAATAATGTGAATTCTGAAGTTTCAGTTCGAGAGTGTGAAATGGCTTTAAAACCAGTGCAATTGTTCATTTTTAAGAGTTAACATGAATAAGTATTTGTGGTAGCTTTCTGATGGAAGTTTATTTTGGATAAATAATTTGAGAGTGTTTCAGCTGTTTAATACAATCTTTCTTGAGTGTTGACAGTTGTTTTCACATACAGGAGTATGGGAATGACTTCACAGGAAACATTAGGTTATTTATTCCTTGAATCTTGCAGCAGGAGATGAAGATATTTCTCCTTCCATTTAGCATTAGGTCACCCCTATCTGCTTCCAGTTTGTGTAACAGGACCTTATTCTTGCCAGGTATTTAATAAATTGAACCCTATTGCTTCAATAAAAAGACCAAAAAGGGACTTGTGTATATGTACAGCCTTTGTCTGGCAACATTAAGTCACCATTTAATGTGGTAATGTTACACCAGGTGTCAGTCATTGCATTTTTCTATTACTTTGAAAAATTAAAAACAGTGAAGCAGCTTTCATTTTAGAGTCCACTTGCCAGAAAACTCCATAACAAAGTATGGAGAAGGAGCTGGAGACAAGTGACCCAGGAATAGTTGCCCTGGAATGGCCTCTTCAGTGTCCTGTCCTTTGGCTTTTGTCAGAGGGTCTGGCATAAGGCTCTAAGAACCACCTATTGCTCCAACTGCATCTTCCTCCGCCCCTTGTACTCCCAGGACAAGGAGGTTTTGTTCAAATTTCAAACACTCTCATATTACCAAGTCAAGTGAAGGACAGAGAGGGGAGAGGTTTGCTTTATAAACAGTAAGAAAATAGCATGTCTGAGAAGATGGAAGCATTGAGAAGTGTTTGAGTACATAGTCATAATCTGTATTGGCTGACACTGTGACAGTCCTTTCTCCGTAAACAAAGGTATGTATACTCATCACTATATTGCTTATTTTACTTATGTTATTTTCAGTCAATCAAATGGCTATAGGAAAATCCATTTTGAATTTATGTTGTACATTTAATAACTGAAAGATAAATCAAGCATTATTATTCATCACAACAAAAATTTTAAACATTTCAGTAAAAAAAACCCTAGAACGCCAAAATGCCATAAAATACAAGATGCAACACATGTGATGTTGCACGGCACTTTAAAGGTTTAGGTCTTGGAAATTCCGAAAATGTCACATTTGCTAAAATGTTACTATGCAAAACCTGTGTGTGTTGTTGGGTCTTTAGTGCTGTACTGTGGGATACTTTAGCAATACTGTTCGAAGTGCTGGAAGATGTACCAGAACAGAGAAATTAATTTGTTCTTAGTAATGCTCTCTAGACATCTGAGCAGAATAAGGTAGTACATGATGCTGAGCTTACTAGGCCTGAGCTGTAATTACCTGCACTGCAGGAATAAATTGGCTGGTTCTGCTCTCTTAAACACTTCTGTTTCTGCAGCTTCTGATGTTATCAGTCAGTGTGAGATGGCTTCAGATCTCTCAAACACTATGTAGGTGGTTAATTCAGTACTTGGGATGAATGTTTCTTACTGTCATATGTATGTTGGCAATGACAAAAGCATGAAGAAATGGAAGTGCAGGAGGACATCTGATATCCTTTATTTAATGTTGGATTCTTCTGCCAATGTAGTTACAGATTCAGCACTCCCTTCCTGGCCCCTCCCTCCCCCAATAGTTACTTGATGCTTTCCAAATACTCCCCTTCCTATTCCTTCTGGGCTGTAAAATAAAAAGATCATGTTTAAATGCTCACTTTCAGCTGGTCTTTGAAAGAAAACTTGTCTGACCTCCTGGCAGTTGTCACTTGACCTGGTGACAGATATTTCACTGATGACAGATACTTCAGTGTCATGGCAGCTTTGCCACGCATAAAATCATTTGCCTCTCCTTTATCTCACAGGTGTTAGTGATTAATGCTTTCCTTACTAAAGAGATCAGCTAAAACTTTGGATCATTTAGGGAGGGTCTTCTCTTTCCACAGTTAAGTAATGCATTGCTAGAAATAGAAGTGCTTCTCCCATGTTATGTGAACCAGTGTCTAACTTCTCTTATTCACTCCCAAACAACATAATTACAGCATTTCCTTAAATACTGTTATTTTCTGTGTTTTGAGGTGTATTTACTTTAAAAAAAATCAAAAAGTCTAAAAAAAATCAAAAATGCTTAACGCATTAAGCATTAAGCTTAATGCTTAATGCTTAAGGCCTCTCAAATTTGGAGCTCACACCTTCTGCTTCAGGTTTTTAGGCATTTATTCCTATACACAGCCTTGCCCTTGTTGAAGTTTTTGCAGAAGACCTGCTCTGTAGAGCAGCAGGGGGTGATGTGCATGAACAGTTTAAAAAGTGGATCCCATGCCCTTGTTTGCATTTAAGTCAGTGAACTTCACTATTTGTAAGCTTCCCAGTCAGGACAAACTAATGTAGTATTTCCTTCATTCACAGGTTTTGGGAAGATGAGCTCATTAAATTCAGTGTTCTTGAGATTCTCAGATGAATGTCACACTTGAGGTGCTTACTGCTATTAAACTATTGCTTTCTTGCTCTTTAGTGAGGACTGAACTGTGACTATTTGCAGGGATTAGATGGTGAATCTTTCTTTCCTAAGGGATGATAACTAACCACCGGCAACTATGCTAGGAATCTCAACAACTTGTGGTGTTGAGCACTAGACTGATAATCGCTTACTTATGAAGCTTTCTCACTGCTTGTGGTGTGCTCCTCTATCATGTGGTGGTCTTCACTCACCCCCAAAATGAACCATTTGTAGTGCAGTTTCTTAAGGCCATTTTTGCAATTGGTTCTCTTACAGTTATAAGCATTTGCTCACAAAGTTTTTCAGTTCTACTAAAAATAAGATTTACTTTGGAATATGTTTATAATCTGTTCATGTTGGTATACTTTGACAGCTATATATATATCCATACAAATGGATATAGAGAGGTCACTTCCTCATCTGTAGCAATTTATTATCTGTTTCTACAGCACAGAGCTTAGAAAAATGTGTCCACAGACTAGCTTCACAAGCTCACAAAAAAAGGGAATGAGCTGACCTGGACTCTTATGTTTCTTTTCTCCTTTTTAGGCTTGCTTGAGGGAACTCCTTTTGTTGGCCAAGCAAATAGAGACTGAGAAACTTAATTTTTGACATAAATCGTGATTCTACTTCATCCTCTGTTGTACTCTGCCAGAGAGATTCTACTCTGGTTTATACTAGAAGAGCACAAATTGACACAAATGACTTATTCTAGTGTATTTACTTTTGAAAGACCTTTCAAAGTGTTAATTGACTCTGTAAATCCTCTACAGCATTTTAGGGTTAGGATGTTTAGAATGCAGTGTGAGCATTGAGTTGTAAAGTAATTGGACAGTTCTACAGCCAGTTTCCTTAAGTTAATGGTATTGAACAAGTTCTCTGATTTTCTTTTGGGATATTTTTCATGGGACCTGCAGTTGCGAATCTGTAACTTTTTAAATCTGTAACTTATTCAGGGAGTATTCTTTGTCAAATGTTTGTACTGTGTTATCCTTTAGGCAATTTAACACTTTCCACAGTTTTCCGCAACTGATTGTAAATACAGGTTGGAAGGTTGTGGTGTTTTTTGTTTATTTGGAGTTTCTTCCTCACTTTTTAAATTACTTTTTGAGGTTTCAGTCACTCACTTCCATGTTTGAGTTGTGGTAAACAAAGGTGGTGGTTCTTTGGAAGTTTTTTTTAGTACTTTGACGTGATGGTATGTTAATGTACATCTTCCAAACCCTTTTTTTTCTTAACGTGTTTTTGTAGTCATAGAACCTTTTTGTTTCTGTAAACTCACAACTCCTCTAATATCAGTGCTCTGCTACATTCATGACTTCAGCCTTGGCCTTCTGTACACATTATGTATAAAGAATACTCAGCAAAGCTGGCTGTACTCCTGCCTCAGCAAGTTTTAATCATGTTAGGCCGAAAAAAGAGTGCAAGGTTTTAAAGCAAAAATAGTTGAATATGATAATCTGCTGTCACTCACAAATGGTTTTCCTCAACAACTTCCACCCCCAAAAATACCTGAAAGCGCACACATACACACACTCACACTGTAAAATCCAAATCCACCACTAACTAAAACTCTTAAAATAGGTGTGCCATGCCAATTACAAATGGCATTAGAAATTCTTACATAAACAGCAAGCTCTCAGATCTGAAAATTGTCTAGCTAGATACACATTAAATACCTGCTTGTCAGGAATAACTGTTCCATTAACATTTTGTAACTTTGTGTACCAGTGAGGGAAGGTTCAAACTTTATTACTTCGTATTGCTCTTGCTTTTGCAGACAAATCAGTTGAATAATACTGCAATGCCACTGTGCATATACACAACTTTACTGGTAAGTGAGAATGCCAAGGGAAAATATGAATTTTGCATATCCTATCATACGTTGCTCAACGGTGTGACATATCTTGGAAAACAGGGCACTGTGGGTAGATGAAATAGCTGATATATTCTACTTGCTAGGAAATTTGTTGGGGACAGAAAGGAAAAAACCAGTGAATGAACATGGATGAACAGCTGCTTGCTACCAGAAGTATTGCTTCCTTCTCCAGGTGGGGAGCCCTCACGGAGGGGCTCTTGTGCCCATAAATTCTACTGAGCTCTAGAGCATCCTGTTGAAATTTTTTATTGATTTACAGATGTAACCAAAACAAGTGTTTGTCTGGTGCTTCAGCTCTAATTGCTGAAGGAAGACCTAGTGTCAGGATTACCCTTCTGGCAGGGCTTGTTTTACTCCATGATTTTTAGCACATAAGCATCATGTCAATTAAATCCCTGAAGCTGGATGCATCCATGTCCTTTGTGAAAGTGTACAGAACATCAAAACAATAATACCTCTCTGTTTTACTGAATTGTGTACATTTTACTTTAAGGGACACGCATTCTGAGAATCCTTGACACACAGAAATTATTAACAGCTTTCAGATTCCTAAGATTACTTCTGGAAAATTTGCAAATTCCAATTATTATAACACTGAATATAATCTTCTTTTCTTCTTTCTTTACTAGACCTTTCAGAACCTAGGTGTAGTGTAGCCTACAGGTGTCCTTGTACCTCTGGCTGCATATGTTAAAGATTTTCCTATAAATTGCTTAGTGGTAGAATATGCTAAACACCTCTCTTATTTGTGTTTATTTATACACAGTCATATTTTGTGAAATAAGCATGAAAATGGATTCCACTGTTGTGTAAGTTAATTCCATAATAATTCATGTGTTCAGTGCTTCAGATTTGAATAACTTTAGATGAAACAGGAGCTGCCTCTGGTGGATCTAGTGTGGTCTTTGTATGGTATTAGAAATGTCACCTTGGTGTGAACGAAATCCAAAACTTGGCAAGGTTGTCTGTAGGTGACCCCATACCTAACCATTATACCTGTATGTAAGGTTTCACACCCTTTTCTATTTCATTTTATTAAGTCCTGTCTGATGTACCTGAATGTTTTGATTTGAATGTATGAATATTCAATCCTGTCAAGTTGTTAACTAGTCTCAAAGGCATCCTATGGCAGTATTCTACAAAGGAATTGAGAGGTTTAGAGTTTTAGAAAACCAGTTCTCTAATAATTTTCAACAAAGCAAAACCTATTTTCACATCAGGAAGAGTTTGAGTACTAATGTAGGCTACGAGTATTAGTAATAAGTTCCTTACAGCACCAAGAATTCGAAAGCTGTCATGAACTGCACACAGCTCTAGTGCTCCATTGTGATGATGTTGCTTGTCTTGCAGCAGAATGATGCTAAATATCTTTGAAGTTGAGTTAGCTTTGATTATTTGCAGGTACTTGCAGTTAGATAAAAAAAATACACTCAGGATGGACTTAAAACAGATGTTTTCTGTGTTCAAGTAATATCTCCAAAATGACTGGACTAATACTTGATTAAAAGCCATGTCTCAAATTTAAATACTTTGTCATTTGTGGGCTGTTATTTGCATAAGTTAAAGCACCACAGTTTAGGTATATCCTGAATGTAAACTTGGCATGGTGACAGTACTTAAGAACTCATGCAGCCTTGGAGTAGTGTCTGTTCATTAGAACTTTTAAAATGCCAGTGTTAATCGTGTAGAAGAGAAGTGACTGAAGGGCCTGATGCTGCATGCTAACTGCTGCATCCCAAAATAGGAAGATTTTAGCTGCAATTGTGGTTTTCCTCTGAAGAAAGATATCTTGTACCTTGCTGCACCTTCTCTGCCCTCTCATTTTGTGCTTATTGAAAACTTAAGCTGGCTTCCATGCACAGTTGCCAATCCCAGGGTCTGGTATAGCACCTATTTTGTAGATGTGCTAAGCATACTGACATGAACTCAGGGCTGTGTGTTTATATTTTCAGTATGAATTTGCTTATTCAAGCATGTTTAGCAGCTGTATTTCCAAGAAACAAAGGGAGGGACTGATGTATCGAAGGCCACTTATCTAGAAAAGTGTCCCAAACAATTATTTTCTGCCTGGATCCTGTGATGGGAGCTGGAAAGGCTGCTCTGGGCCCTCCCCAGAAATTCTACTTACTCTTTCATCCTATTGGATTATGAGGGAAAAGCCTAGAGGAGTCCTGCAGCTGGTTTGGCACTGCTGTCTCACAGGGGTCATCTTGATGCCTGCAGAATCTGCCCTGTGAAAGACAACGCCAGCATGTTGTGTCTCAGACGTCCCGCTGACACTACTGGGCTTATCTAATCGAGCTAATATTGACAAATGGCTGCTTCTCCTTTATTCTGTGGTAACCCTTGTTCTTTAGATACATAGAATTCGGTGCAGATATGGCAATATAATCTGAGTTTGTAGCTTTCAGTCATGTTCTGACTATCCCTTGGGATCCTCTGGTGGATTTAAAGGTCATCAGCAGGTGAGAGGTCACTAGTAGGCATGGTCCTACATAACATGTATTGTTTCATCAGTGGTTTCAGGACTTTCAAGTTGTTAAAACTAATTTTAGTACAATAGAAAATTTAAATTTAAAAGTGTGTTTGCAAGACTTGGGGAGACTAGGCTGAAATGTTTCACTTTGAATTTGTAAATGTAAAAATTCTTTTCTATAATGGTACAGTTTAAAATAGGTTTAAAAGGTTTAAAAAAGAACTCCAAACTGTTGAACTTCCCTTTTCTTACAAGATGAAGTTTAACTGATAAAAATGTGTAGTGTCTTTCTGCTTTTTCCTCCCCAAACTTGCAGAAGACCTGTATTTTTTTCCAGAAGATAACTCTCTGGTAAAGATTATTTGAGCAATGCAAGGCAAAATGTGCAGTGTTCATCTTCATGGTGAATACTGCTATATTTTTAAGACAGTTTATTACTTCCTATCTCTCTGCACACCCAGCTAGGGTACTTTGAGTCATGACCCACAGCTGCTCTAGGCTGGCTCAGCTCTGCAGGCACTATCTTCACTTCATACCACCAACAGCTACTGGCTTTGGGAGTTAGATGCCTGTTTACCAACTGAAAATTAGAGATGGCCCTAGGCTAAAAATTCAGATTCCAAACACCTTTAAGCCTTGACAGTAGCAATAGGGTCTAAATAATCTTGACCCTATGCTAACAAGGTGAGTACAGATAATATTTCTAAAGTGTCAGTGGAGTTTTACAAGCTTAGTTTTCTAATGAGCAGCTATGAACTGAAGATAATTTCATCTGCGTATCTCCATTAAAGACAATTCTTATCCTTGTGGTTGAAGATCCCTAAATGTCTCTATAACTGAAAATGTAAACAGTGAAGAGTTTAAGATAGTTATTTTATTACAGAAGTTTTGTTTTTAAAAATACTTGTTTAAACAATAATTAGTCCTAAGGAGCAAATGTATCATGTTTCTTATCAGAAACAGTGGATTTTACAGTTTCACAGAGAGAGCTAATGAACTGGCTAGTGTAGGTTGTAGAACAAGTAATACCTCTTGCAGGTTGAACTCTTGCATGATGTTAACCTTTTGTGGGAGCCAAGCTTCTCGGGGTAGTAAACAGCACACAAATGGTACCAATCGTGCAGCCTAAGAAAAGAAGCAGGTAATGATTGATTGACCATAGCAATGCCATTATACCTCTCGTACTTCTTGTAATTCATTATTAAATGATTTAAATCACAGAGTCAAACTATTTTGTGGAAGTTGAGATCCCACTTTTTCCTTTGCAAGTTGTACAGTACAAGTGTGAGGTATTTTGTGCCGGAAAGTAAAGATTTCTTCTAATTCTCTAGCTTCAGATACTTTTCTACTATGATCTGTAAGGACATCTTTCCAGTGCCTGTCCATGTACCCAAGCTTTCAAAACTGAGTCAAGATCTGCAGATCAATGAGATTTGGGCTTTTATATGTTAAAATTTTTAAGCCAGTTTTTTTTGTTTGGCTTCTGAGGTTTTGAGTATTCACAGTACACTTGGACTGTGTTTCTAGAGCTCTAATCTCAGAATTCCCTTTCAGTATTTACAAGAGCATATAACTGAGGAGAACTGCAAGATCCCTGAGCTGGCAATATTGGAGTATCTATCTTAGCATACTGTTCATCTGTAATTCATGACTGTGAGTCTCTGGAAGTTCAGGTGTAGTGGCTGTGAGAGTTTGAATCTCCCTGGCCAAGTTAAAAATGAACAAATGGAACTGCTGGGAATTCAGTTACCCCAGTGAAGAGAATTATTTAGAGAAAATATGTGGAAAAGGGTTTCATTCTTATCTACCTGGGTACTTCCCCGAAAATATCCATTGCTATATGCCATTTCGTTGAAGGGTGTTTAGTTACAGGATGTAAGTTTTTAATCCTATTTAAATAGTTAATCCAACTGAAAGTGGAGAGAAAAAAGATGAAAACGTTAGTACAAGGAATGGGCGTGTCCATTTTACCTGCCAATAGACAGAATTATAATATGGTTTCTATTTTCAAATAGATTTTTTTCAGTAGTTTGAATGACAATAAACAGAGAGGGTTCTGACTTTGTGGTAAGTAAATAACAAGTATGATTACAAATCGTGCTAGCTTTGATGCAATTAGGTACAGCTTCAGTGAATTTCTTACAAGAAACCCACCTCAGAGAGGATTTGGCCCTGTATAAGATTGGAGAAGCTGATTAATGTGTCGTCTTGCCCACTGCACCCTCTGGTGCCCTGGCACTTTGTGGTGGTTTCAATGTAACAGCAACATCCCGCAAGAGAAGCAGGAACGAAACAATAGTGAATCAGGAGCGTGAAGTACTGTTGGGCAATACCTGGTCTGCAGTGTACAAACCAATTGTTCTTTCAGGTTTAGAAGGAGAATTTGGCTCTGTTAGTATTTGCCTAAGATTTATCAGACTTGACATAACAAAGATCAGACTTTCTGATTAGGTCTGTACATCACAAAAATACGCACAAAAGCTGGAGTTATTCTTCAAGTGCTGTGCATAGAGTTTGAAAGGTACAGGACCTCTTGTCTTATTGTTGGTGTGCCCTTCTAGTTCTTGCCGGCTTTCTCAGGGACAGACAGTTTAGAAACTTTGTATTTCTTTTAAACTAGAGCAGTATGAATGCATCACTCCTGGAGGAAACATTTTGGCTGTGTTTCAGAAATAAAGGATTTTCATTCTGGCAAGGATTGCCAATAGAGAATAACTCTCAATGGAATTATCCAGGAATTTCTTGAACTTTTCAGCATTATGCAAGTATGGGCCTAAGAAAAAATGCAAATATGAGTTTAATTATACTAATTTAAATATTCTTTTATATTTCTGCTAGAACAGAAAGTCTTAAAATAATCAATTTTGAGATTAACTCTTTGGCCTCACACAACAAAGCACTGACAAATTTTGATGCAACCAGCAACATGTTTTGATTTACCTGTTATAGCCAGATTGCAGTTGCTTCCAATTTATCTGGTGATCAAAAGGCACTTCTCAAATCTAGACTTTTAAAATTTCAGAATGAATGCAATAATCAACTGTTACTAGAGCTGTGTTTAGAAATAGACACACCGAAGAAGAAACTATAGGAGGTGCCAGTTTTGCTGCTAACATAGCTGCTGCCGAAAGAATGTTGCAATTCCGTCAGCAGCAAGAGAATCTTGTGCTGATTTCTCTGGAAGAGAGCCAAAATGCACATAAACATAGAGAAGTGGGTAGGGTGGAGCATCTTCAGCCGCGGCTGGTGGTAGAACCAGTACAGATGGGGACATTTGGAACAACATGTAGCTGAGTTGTGCCCAGGCTGTTTTAGCTGCCACCAAGTAAGTAAGATGGAAGTGTGAAAGTACATAAGTTATTCATGCTTTAATTCAGTGACAGGTTTTTCAGTATTAGAATTAATATTATTGTAGCTATCTAGACTTTCTTCCCCGCTGCCCAGTAGTAGGTTATGCTGCTGGCATTTTTTTTTTTTTCCTGCTAGATGTTTTGTGCTTTGTGGCATGGGAGTTTTTATGAAGAATTTATCTAAATCAGTTCTGCTGCTTTTGAAGTATCTTTTTAATCATGCCTCCTTTATATTGCTGAGCAACCATGCCTCAGCTCACGTAATTCATCACAGTTCCACAGTGATCTAAATAAGAATCTTAAAAAAACCCCAAACTCTTTAAAAGCATGCTGTCTCTGCCCATGACATGGATATATAAGAAATTCTGTAAAAGGCAGTTACAGGATAACTTAATAGTACAGATCTTTGCTGAGCTGGGGCTGCTGTCCTGCAGCATGAGAATTTTTATCTAAACCACTTGAACAATGGCCCTCAGGAATATACCTGTGACCAGTCACAATTTTCTCTCTTTGTTAAAAAGCATACATGAAATCACATGCTTTTTTTTGTGCATTAATCCTTCCTAAAAAGGTAGACCAAACACAAATCCATGTCTGAACCTGTGGGAGGGAGGGGGCCTGAGAGAAGCAGGTTGCCTAACTGGCTGCCAACCGAAGGACTCATTCCAAGGTCCAGAAGCCTCGGGTCTGGAGATAGTGTTGGTGAGGTGTGTACGGCGGGGCCATACCTGTGTGCCTGGCTGGGCCTGGACCTTGGCCTCCATTATCCCTTCTGGCATCCAGTGGGTCAGGACAGGAGGGTGTGGGGCAAGGTGCCGCATGGCAGGTGGGGCAGGCGGGCAAGCCGCGTCGGTGTCTGGGAACGGCAGCGGGGGCAATGACCCTGATGGTGGTGTGACCCTTGGCCCCTAGACGGGGGCTGCTGGCAGCCGGGAGATTTGCATCCTCCCCGTTTTCCCGCGCGTGGGGCCCCGTCGGACAGCCCGCGCCACCTTCTGCGGTGCCGCGGGTGCCGGGGAGCCCCGCGGCTGCCCCAGCCCGCGGACGGCGGGAGCAGCCGGCGCTCGGGGAGCGGCCCGACGGCGCT
>VZRO01008045.1:532147-586097 GCA_013397915.1 Daphoenositta chrysoptera | reverse complement strand
GCTCGCCCACCTGCAGCACAACCAGGTACAGGCTCCGCGGCCAGGGCCGGGATGGAAACGTCCCGGAGCTGGAAACGTCCCGGCCGGGCAGCTCCGGAGGGTCTTAAGTCTCGCCGCCCTCGTGTTTCCTCACGGTGAAGCAGGGAAGGAGGGAGGGAGGGAGGAGATTTCTGATGGGGCTCCGGGTTCGCGTTTCGGGCAGATGTACCGGTCCACCGGTGAGAGCAGCTTGCGGCACGGGAGAAGCTGCCGTCCCTCAGGGAGCTGCTGCGGCGCGGGCTGCCCTGGGATTAGCTCCCCGTCCTCGCCGCTCGGCTCTTGAACTGTCACGTTTCCTGGTTAAATAGCATCTGTCCAACAGCAAGGAGCGTGTTAGATCCAGCTAGGGTTTCCCTCCGAGAGCTGAATAAGCAAATCTTCAGGACTTGTTAAAATACAGCTGTTATGAGACAGCACAAACTCGGTTATACAAACAGGTCTGCTTGAGTAAAGAAACTTTTCCAGAAATTTTCACGTCTTTTATCTAAGTTGAGTGCAAAGTGTACACCCATCGATTAATCTACCAATTTTTAAACTGATGTTTAATTTACTGACTGGATATCATTGGAATATTACTTCTCTTTAAAATATTTTTACTCTGTTTAATGTCTCCATATGAAACTCAGATCTCATTGCTACTTTTAAAGTCTGTGTAATTTCACTTACCTAGACCGTCCTGGACTGAACTTGTTTGCTTGAAGGGAAATTTTGAGATTGGTGGAGATTTCCATATGCTCAGAAATCAGAGACACAAAGTTAGTCACAAAAATGAAAGGAAAGCATGAATGACTGTTTTCTCTGGTTTGATTCCACTCCCTAAGAAACAGAAGAGGGATGGCTCCAGGGGGTTTAAGAATTGGTTTTTAACATGGAATAGTAGCTTCTCTGCTTGTTCTGTGAAGGAGACAAACCTGAATAAACTCTCTTTGTTTTAGAAAGATTTAGTTGGGACTTAACTCCCCTGAAATCAATGTAGTATTCGGTATAAACATAGCAATATTTGCAGGAGTCGCCACTTTCAACTCTCACAAATTGAACACTGTTCCAACTCAGAGTGTTGCAAACATAAACATTCCCAGCCACACATGCTAAATACAAGTTTGCAGTATTGAGTATGGCTATGAAAAGCAGCTTTCTTTAAAAGGGCATAGAAATGAGTAGATTCTTGAGTCCTTCAGGTTTTCCATCTGCAACAGCACGTAGCTCTCATACACAGGCTTTGGCACAGGCTACAGAGGGGGAAAAAAAGTAATGCTCTTTCTCATTACTACAAATGCATTTTCCTCATAAGTAACTTGAAGTTTTACTGAAACAAAAAAATTTTTTACAGGTCTGTTCTAATTGTGTTCATGTTGAATAATATCTAGGGTATCATACTGAAGTGTGTATACTTTTTTGCTGAGTCACTTGTCTTCTTTCTTAAAATTGGCCTGGTGGCTGCTCCATCAGTTTGAACCATTAAAGCAAGAGCATTTTGAGCCCTCATAGATGTCAGGTATGTCACGGCTTTGGGCAGGTGGTGCCTGCAAATGCGTACTCACACCACGTAAATCCTGTGTGATTGTTTTTAAACACTGTGAGTCTTTGTGCTTACAAGCTGGTAATTCAGAGTGTCTGCTGCTTATGACAGAAGACATGAAGTGGCCTAATACAAGTTTGGGTGTTGGAAGGGATCAGAGGCCTAAGCTCTACTGATACTTGACAGAGGAAAGTGAATACCTCTGGAGAGTGATTCAGGTCTTCCTCAAGGAGGCTGAATCCATTCAGGCTGCATAAATGTCTGACTGTAGGAGAGCACAAGGTTTATCTTAGACTTTAATTTCTTAACTTCTGTCTCCAGGGCTAGTGGGATGACTTCCAGGCCTTTCTTTGAATCAAGATAACATACCCCTGCTCTTCAGAGAGTCCCTCATCCCAAGCCTGAAGGAATTTTTAGTGGAGACCTGATCTGTAAGGGACAGGTGATATAGCACCTGGCAGGAAAATACAGTCTCTGTAGTTTTATCCCAGTATTAGTGTTTAGTTTTAATGTCTCATTCACAACAATTTTGGTAAGCCTATTAATCTTATGAGAAGATCCATGAGAAGCTCATCCTTTTTCTCAAAGATTGAAAGTCTGCTTGTGTAAGCCAGAAGGTGGACTGTTTTTTGTTTTGCTTTGATACCAGGTTGACTTAGAAAAGAAAAGGGAGAGTAAAAAATTATTTAATTTGTTGATGATAGCGTTTGAGTGTATACTTGTGTAGGTGTTTGTGGTAACTTGTGTCCTGTCTGTAAAGATGCTAATTTTTTAATGTAGAAGAAAAAAACCCAATTTATTCGAGCACCCTTTTGGAATTTTGGATTCCACTGTCACCAGTTTCTTGTGCTTTTGGTCTCTTTTTGCTTTCATCATGCACTTTTATAATTTGATTTATTTTGTGTTTATATTTTTTTTGCTCTTCAATTTTTCTGCTATCACCTTTTCTTAATATGTAAGCTAAGACTTCCTGTTAGAGAAATAAGTGGTAATTGAGCAAGCACAAATACTGGTCAGTGCTGTTTTTTCACATTTTACTGTGGGATTGTCACACATTTTAGTCCTACTAATGGGGGTAAAATTAGCAATTGCAGGCTAATAGATGCTGGCTTGTTAATCGCTCTGTATTTTACATTATTAACAAGAACCATGAAACCATAGTTGATTTTCTGTCACTGGATTCATTGTACTATAGTAGCCATACACGTGTGTGCCAAAGGACTAAATGACTTGCTCAAAACTTTTGGTCAAAAATACATGAAAGGTAAATGATCATTGAAAAGAAAGCTTGTTAACGTAATCTCATTTTTTGTGCTGTGATGTAATCGGTAGGTGCTAAAATCATGCTCCTATTTCCTTCTTTGACTTTCCTAAATCTATATTTATGCCAGTCTAGATGTTATACCTGAATACTGTGTTTTAATGTGATGCATTTTATTTTTTAAACAAAACAATTGGAAAAAAAAATTAAAATTTTTATTAATATTCACGATCAGATATAATTACCTTCCATCTCAGGATGAGTCAAAATCTAGTAACTTTAGTAGATAGACCAGAACCAGGCTAGTATATTCTTTGATTTGGGATTTTTTTGGTAGTTTTTCACTAATTACAACTTGTCCTTTTGAAAGAACGGAGACAAGAGTGACTGAGTGTGGCTTAGGGTCTTGATCCAACGCCAGGACCTGATGTTGCCTGGCCAGTGAGATGCTAAATAGGCTTAGGTGTTGTACACTCTAAGTGTCTTATTGCTACAATATTTTCAGCAAATGTCAGTATTTGTGGACAGTTTTGGCTCCCAGCATGGACAGCTGCCTTGAACATGTCATGGGGTGTGTGAAATCCGTAAATCACACAAGTGCATTTGAGCAGCTTCATCTGTTCTGACTTTTTCATGGAGTTCTGCTTACTGAAGGAATGATGATCTGTATCATCCAGTTTTTACCTGTCCTAAGTGACACAAAGGTGCTACCACATCAGCATTAGAAGCTTTCATTTCTTACAAGTAAGTTGAGGAAGGCACAGCTGTATGTCTCTATTTTGCCTTATCCAGGCTCAGACTAAGTTAAATAAAAAAAAAAAAAGGCAGGGGAAAAAAAAATAGCTGGTTAAATAGGCATTCACTGCATTTATTGTTTTCTGTTGCTACTGTGGGACCCACTGCTCAGCCCTGGGGTGGGCTGGGCTGGGCTGGTATTTAATCTGGCAACATCTAGAAACTGCAGTGCAGGATGCTGTTGGGTATTTTAGTGCTTCACATGTGGAATGCTGCAGATAAAACAGGTGGAGCGATGATAAGAACACAATAAAAGATCAGAGAAGGGACAGATGCATTTAAAAGCTGGTTGTTACTGTAGCATTTTTTGCTAATTTTTCCAGTCTCAGAAATCCCATATTGGTCAATAATTTATGGGAGAGCCTTACCAGGGTAAAAGTAAACATCTGTTTGAATAACCTAGCTGATGGTTTATTTTTTTAAAGTCTCAATATTTTGTAACTGTGTAATTGTACGATTTAAGTCCTATCCAATTTTGATGAAAGCATTTATAAAATTATTTTTTAACAGTTCAGGAATGATCAATTATGTTATATGTTTTTTGCAATTGTTTGCTAAACACTGGGTGACAGTCACATTAGGGCCAATCCCCTCACCGGTTCACTGTGACAGGTCAGGGGGGTTGAAATCACATGCGGGACAGACAGCAGCAGGGGACAGACATGGCAGCAGACTTGGTGAGTCAGGACATCATTTTCAGTCCCCTGTTCCGTGAGGCTAAATTTTCTCCCCGATGAGATGATCCATCAGTCTTACAAAGTAAATACCTTACGTTTTTACAGCACCGTGGCTATGTTAATGTATTTATTTATCCTGAAAAGATAAATGCAAAGTTTTGCAGTGTGCAAACATGCGTTGCTCCAGTCCAAGGCATCTAATAGACTCAGTCTTTTAATTAATCCTTTAATTGGGCTAGTGAACTCATGCAAGCTTGCTTTTTAGCTCTTGGATGTATGTAGGAGTTTACTGAGAGTATGAGGTGACTTATAACAATGAATCATTTATAAGAATCATTATCCTCTGGGTTTGTCCCTGATCAAAATAATAATAGTAATTAAATACAATACTGTTTCTCAATTTCACATGAAAGAGCTCTCCTCTGATGGTATTTCTCACTTCCATGTTTTTGTATAGGCAAAGTTACAAGTGTCAGGTTTATTAATTTATTCTATGCCTGATTTATTTTCTCTCCATAATCTGTTTTCCTACCTACAACATTGTTTGGATTTTTGTGAACTAATGTTAATGCAAATGTATTGGTATTTAAAAATGCTAATAATCTATTCTGTATTTTAGGAATGAAATAGTTAAAGGTGATTTCTTTTAGAGATAGTTATGGTGTAAATTCTCAGCTCTTAGTGGCTTGTTTTTCCTAAGAGCTTTTCACCACAGACGTCCAGAAATGGCTCTGTGAGCTGGTAATAAGCACCATACAGGAACTATTCCTGTAAACCACAGCTATCCTCCCTTTGTTTTGCTGTGGGCATATAAGCCATATATTTTTAATTACTCCAAAATGCAGAGATAACAGTAAAATGATTAGGCACATAACCAGTTTAGAAAGCTACAGGGGTTTGTGCATTGGCCTGTTAAAGACTACATCTCCAGTGATGATTTCTTTATTGACTACTTTGATGTAGATTAAATGGAGCAACATGTTTTAAAGCAAAAAAACCATCTTCTGTTATAAGCTATATTTATTTTGTATGTGAGACTTCTTTGATATTAACATTGACATTGAAAGATTAAATTATATGCCCTTTGCTTCTGTATATTTGAGTCTTCAGGGTCTCGCAGCCTTAACAAAATTTGTACTTATGTAGAAACACATGTTCCAAGCATGTGGCTGCGTGCTCTACTAGACTGGGTCATTGAAGAAACCTTCTGGATATAATTTAGCTAAAGTTGCTTGAATTGGCCTGCATGTTCTCTTCCTCCAGGCAAATCAAAAAGTCACACTCAGGTGATGACTGCATGCCTTTCGCCTATTGGACAGTAACAAAAATATTTATTAACAGGAGCAGAAGCAGCTCTGATGAAATAAATGACTTACAATCGCTTTGGCTTATCTCTAGGAGGAAATTGCCTTATAAATAATAATGTTGAATTATTGGAGAGGTGCTGTGGAATCTGAAGGCTAGCAAATCTGAGAAGAGCAGGGAGTGACCATTTGTGTTTATTTTGCTAAAGCTTCCAGTACTCTCTGCTTGCAACCACACTGAGATTTGCTACAGGGAGAGTTATGCTGTAACTGATGTCTCAAATAGAAGAAAACATTCAGTTTTTTTGGTCCTGAGACTCAACCCTGGTATGTGTTTGTTGTTGCAGCAAAAACTGCACAAAACTCATTAACACCCAGAAAAAGAACACTTGCCCTTATTGTTGTAGGAAATAAAGAATGTAAATGAACAGACAGTGTTAGATGAAAGATTTCAGCAGTTTGGAACATTTCACATAAAAACACTCAAATTTTCTGTAGATGTATATGTTATGATATTTCCTGGTTTGTATTTTATCTTTTTGGGTGAAAATGACAAACAGAGGAACCAGTCTTGCCTTGCCCCTGGCCTGGTTTAGCAATGCCAAGTACATTTATTGTTGATCCATCAGACACTGTTATGTCATGAGATAAAGGCCAAGTGAAGATCCCAAGCGGGAGTTTATCTCGTGGTTTTACAAGACAATATTTGCCATTAAGAGTTACTACTATAAACTGAATGAAAAATGTTTCGCTTCAGACCATTTTTAAGGAGTTTATTTGGGGAGATAAATAACAAGTGTTGCTGTAAAGGAGAAGTGGTCACTTACATGACTAAGCTGTCACTGAATTACCAATCATTTCCTGGCATACTCTGTCACAGAGATTTTAACTGTATCTAGTCTGCTGTTAAATTTAATTATTTTGTAGTTACATGAGGTTTTAAGTACTTTGAAGTACCTTGAACTTTAAGTACTTTTAACAATATATTTTTCCAGATATATTGTGAGCTTTAGCTGTCTGAGTTCATAGGGCAAAAGATCTGCAAATGTCTCTTTAAAAAGCGGTTTATTGATTTGAGATTTATCTTACTTAGAGTACTTCGAATAATTTCTGCTTCACATCAAGGAATCACAGTATTTTCATGCACAACGTATGCTGTGTAGAGTTCCCTGAAAATGCATTATAGTATTTCCATGTGGTAACTCTTGGATTTCTCACCGTAGGTCTTAATTTTTTGGTTTGCATTAATGTATTAAGTTGTCAAAATCCCTTTTTGTTTCAGTGCTTGACTGGTGAAGAAATCTTTTCTTTGCATGGGATACCGAACAACAGTCACATATCAAATTCCAGCTTCTCTACCATATGTCCTGCTGTTTTGCAACAGCTAATTTTTCACCCGTGTGATCATCAGGAAATCCTTGTGGACACATCTAAACCACATTCTTTGCAAGGTTAGTTACTATTACTTGCATTAATGCTGCGGCTAGAGTGGGGTTTTCTTAGAGGAATAGTAAGCATTTATCTACGAATAACAGGAGTGTCTTGTTTGGGAGGATATGGTTCCAAAGTGGGAACATAAACTGCTGTCTTAGGTCAGCAGACTATCCAAACAAAATTGGTATCTCTTGACAGTGATCTACTTAAAATGCTGTAAGAAAGGTGAAAGAACTGACTGGCAAGTTATGGAATATTTTGACCACTTAAGGAAGAGCCTTTCTGAATTGTTTTGTTTGGATAATGGTTTGTGCCTTGAAACATTAGGACTCTCACTAACAACTGGTTAATCAGAGAGAAGATGGGAGTACAGGAGGGAAGTTTGTGCAGATGATTTGTAGTGGGAAATGAGACTTAGTGGAATCTACATGTGTGGAGGCAGGTCAAGGTAAAATTACTTGGGCTGCATTTGTGTGGAGTTATTTGCTGGGGGACCGTCAGGTAAGCTGGTGACTGGTTTACTGAGAAAAAATACCCATATTCCTTCCAAATTCTAGCTCCTGCTTTCATGTCATCTGTGATTACCTCTCTATGAGGAAGATCATTACATGGTTAAATACCCTTCATCTTCTTTCTTCTTCTATTTCTCACTATTATTTCTGTATTTATTGTGCACAGAACTGTACAGTGCAGTAAAAAGCATTGGAGGGGGAAGATTTATCTGATTAAAGAAATCACTTGTTGCACTAATAAGTTTCAAATATATAATGACTTATTTGAGTCAGTATTCCAAATAAATTTACTGTTCCAAGTGAGTCAGCTGAATTAATGTTAAAAGTTAGGATGTCTGTATCTGTGAGAAGAGATACAGAAGTGCTTTTCATAACTTTTGAAATATTAGTATTAATAACATTCTGATTAATATAGGTGAAAATCTTTAATAAGAATTAGAGATCATTCCTAAAATGTAGCACTTTGCTGTGTCAGTGAAAGATTAGAATTCTAATTGACTTACCACTGAAACCACAGCACCAATTTAGCATGACTGTTCTAGATCGCTTGTATCATATGGAGACGCATATTGCCAAGGCCATAATATCCACATTGGAGAGCAGGGTCTGTAGTTCTCCTTTGTTTTTTAGGTTGTGCATGGAATCCTTAGGAGGCAGTTAACCACCGAAGCTATTCGGGCCATCCCTCTTGTTTTTCTTTTATCTGGCCGGGTCAGAAGCAATGTCCAGTAGCCAGATAAGCAAGGCCGCCTTCTCCCTGCCCCTCACTTGATTGCAGCACAAGAAATCTGCATCTTACCTGCACTCCTGCAGTTTTATTTTTTGGATTTTTTGTGCCTTTGGGTATCTTGGCTGTCCCTTTATTGGGGCTATAGTTTAGAGACAGAAAGAATAATAGTAGTTGGCAAAAACTGACTGAGCCATCAGTCTCAGGGGAAGAATTAACACTGCATCTGGATGCCCTGCTCTGGTACACAAAGTCAGACTAACCAGCTTTCTGAGATGTGTGGACTCATGAAAAGACTAGTGTGGATGGAGTCCTGATGAATAAAACCATTTTAAGGCAGCAGTGCATACAAGATATTGCGGAATACAGTCTGTAATGCAGGAACTTTGGCAACATTGGTTGTCTTGGAATTTTGTCAACTCAGTTTAAAATGTACATTTTTGCACAGAGTATGTATAGATGTCCATGCACTAAACTAAAAGGCTCTTTTACTTCTGTAGTAATCTCAAACTGTAGGCAGTGTTTTCTGACTCACAATGACATTGGAAGCCCATTTATTATAAATTTGATTTCAAAAATACGGTTACAACCTTAATTGTCATTTAATATAATAAAAATTAATCTATGTAGCTTAGTGAATTTACCCATATCTAGTGGTGTGTTTTCCCCCTCTCTGTGTAGCTCTCTCAAAATTGGCAAATGAATGTTGTAATTGGCATTGATACATCTGCAAATGCTTTGAATGTTTCTAATGCTTTCTGTTCTTGACATAATACAAAATTCATTTTTAAAAAATATTGTGACACTGTACAGAGTACACCAGTTGCAGGTGAGGAATCTAGCTAAGTGTGGTTTCTAGTTGTGTTCCAGAAAACAGTATCAGATTATAATCTGATCTGTTAGTTTCTGCTCTGCAGAGAGGAGTTTATGGTAATTTCCTTACATACATACAAGCTTATAATGATGCAGCTTTCTGGATTATACGAAACTGTTCTCATCTAGGCAACACTATGTTGGCACTGATTATTATTTATGGTTAATTATGAAAGACAAACCCTCTGTCTATGTGGATTACTTTGTAGTTCTGTGGCATCACTTGAGGCACCCTTTAGTGCAACTTTTAAAGTGTGTCTCTGTACTCACAGGGATTTGAGATGTCATCGGGAAAAAAGTTGTCCATAGAGGCACAGCTTTGTAAATGCTTATGAGTTACAACAAGAATGACACCACACCTCTCTGACCTATAATTCAGGCTCCAGAGTAATTATGGTATGGAATTGTGCAAGTCCTGGTGCCTGAACACTAAATATCTGAGATTATGCTTATGGTGAAGGAAACAAAATTATGCTGAACCCTGGTGCATTTACTGGTTCTCAGGAAAGGTTTTCCCCACTGTGTACCTAAATCACATGTCCTTATTTTTGACCTAGAACCTCTTTTTTATGCACTTTCATTTCTCTATTATAATTGTCTCAACTGTCAGCTATCTATCACCTCACCTGTTGATAAACAGTGATGGGCAGCATTTTCAGCCAGCAGAACTTCTTTGAATGAGAGGAGGAGGAGGGAGAAGTGTTAGGAACTGGGATACCACCTCAGGGTGATTTGAAGTAGTCATCCTTTATCAAGAAGGATTTTTATATCTAGTACAGGCAAGACAACAAGTCTTTTTGTCATGGAGTTTCTTAGATGTTCATTGCAATTGGATCTGACTCTGGGACTAGTAAGAAGTTTTGTTTTTTCTCTATGCTATAGCTGCTTCAACTATTGGCCTAGGCCTTAATTTTTACTCTTCATTGACTGTAGAGAGACCTCATTTATATTATCAGCAGATAGGCCAGCCCATATAGTCTACTAGCACGGTTTCCATTTTTAATATGGTTGTCCCAGAAAGTGTTTTCAGATATTTCCTTTCTGCAGGTATGCATCTTAACTGCCTATGCATTTTAAGAATTTTGTATTTGTGAGTTTTAATTTCAGCAAAGGAACCGCTCTGTTACCAGTTCCATGCCAATTTAGCAATTACAGAAATCACAAGCAGACTGAAGCGGGTGTAATACTAAAATATTTTGTATTTCTCTTTGTTTATCCACAGTTTGGGGATTTGGGTTCCTGGCTGTGACTATCATTAACTTGGCATCACTTCTGGGATTGATTTTAACTCCTCTCTTGAAGAAGTCATATTTCCCCAAGGTTTTAACTTACTTTGTGGGTTTGGCCATTGGTACTCTCTTTTCTAATGCAATTTTCCAGCTCATTCCAGAGGTAAGCAAGGGGAATCATTATTTGGTTTATATACTAGTTTTTAAAGTGTATTCATTTTAAATGCATGCTGCAGTGGGGTTCTTTGTGTGGGTTGCAATCTTCATGGAGTTTTGTGTGGGCTTCAGTGCCATTAGTTATGATCCCTCTCTGGAATGTGTCAGAGCCATCAAGATCCACGTCTTGTTCATTGGGAAGGACCAAGGGCTATTCTGCCTCTAAACAGAAAGATAAATACCTTGGATAAAGTTGTAGTGAATTTTAATAAGTACACTGTTAACAAGTTTAAAAAATGTTGCAAGATCAGGATCTTTCACAATTTCAGCTCTTGGAAACCAATGGTTGGTATAGAGACAGTTTTTATAATAGAGGGGTATCTGTGTGGTGTGACATTTTTTTGTTGTTTTTCTAGAAGTGTACTAAGATTAAAGACTAATTTGCATTGCTTTTTTCTTCACTGTTAGGCATTTGGGTTTGACCCGAAAGTAGATAACTATGTTGAGAAAGCAGTTGCTGTGTTTGGCGGATTCTACATTCTCTTCTTTGTGGAAAGGATTCTTAAAGTGATACTAAAGCTCTATCACCAGGTAATGAAACTTACCACTAACTGAATGAGCCTTGCCATAAAGTACCTGTCATATTTTGTGAGATACTTGCTAGGTGAATAAAATGTGTGTGGGTTTTTCTATTTTATCTGAGGAATTCAGCCTTACTGTGTGTTCTGATATATCTGTTTAAATCTGTATGAATAGGGGAAGAAATCTCACTTTTTTGAGGGAGTTACAAGCAGCTCTGGGAATGGAATCCAGGTGTGAGTGTGGCCTGCTCTCACTGGTATATGCTCCAGGTCCTCTCAACAGCCAAGTTGTTGCTGTGGTAGCTAAACACATTAGAAAAACATGGAAATATGTAACAGGTGGAGAGAATGGAGTCTGCCTCTGGAGTTCCCCTTTGGGCAAGAGAAATCAGTGTGACATATACACCTTCTTGGTCATCTGCAAAGTGCAACTCTGCTGACAGGGCCTGACTGGCCTTCAGTAACTTCAGCTCTGTGTTTCCCCAAGCCTGGGTACACAGATCTGCTTCAGTGAACACTGCAGTTGTCTCCTGCTGCCCCTCTTGTTTCTCCCCTGTGTCAGAGTACTTGTCTTCTGTGTGCTCACATGAGTGAGGCTGAATTTGTCTCAGAGAAGGGCGCCTCAAAATTTTTGGTCCTCCTTGCTTATTACTAGTGAAAGGAACCTGCTCTGTCTTCCTACTCTAACCTCTCTTAATTTTCCCCCTCCCAAAGTGTTGCTGATACTGAAAATTATGATGATCAACTGTCCCTTGTTTGTGATAGCTAAAAATAGAAAATAAAATAGAAAAAATTAATTTCTCTTCTTTACTTATGTAAACAGTTGAGAAGGCTAATAAGTTCTATTTGACGAGCAACCACGAATAACTAGCAGATGTTGATCACTTGTGGTCAGGTTGGCTTGGGAGGTTCTGCATAAAGGTATAAAAATGAAAAGTCTTCCATGTTTTCTGATTAGCTAAGAGATAAGTTAGAAACTTAGATATGTTTGGAGTTTATTAAAAAAATTAAATGTTCAATGCTGCTCATTTCAGCAATCACTTGGTGTTGAAAGCAAGGCAGCATGAATATGACCACGCCCACCTTTTTCTTTTTGTCTTTATTTTTTATGTGTGCTATTTTGCTTTTGTTTTAATTAGCTACCTACTTATCTCTTTGTCACCTAGACTGGCCATAATTACTTTGAACATGGAGAAGAGAATCATTCTCAGGATAAGACTAACCCACCCAAACCACCATCATCTAGCAATGGGGGCGCGTGTTATGCAAATTCAGCCGTCATAGAGAGCAATGGAAATCTAGGTTTTGACAGCATCAGTGTGGTTTCAGCACAGGTATGAAAATGGTGTCTATGTATTTATTTTATTCCTGCCAATTATATAAGCATATCTGAGGGGAGAGTTAATGTGAATTTTTATTATTTTTGTCAAGTTTTTGTAAACTTACAACTTATAATTTGGTTGAACCCTTAGAAAAAATTACAGGGTTTTGGGGCAAGCTTAAAGAAGCTGAGTGATGCATTCAATTTGTAGCCAACAAAAAGGGCTATGTTATATCAGTGTTGGGATTGGTAGGACAGAGAGGTGTATTTAATCAGACAATTTGGTTAATTTTGGTTTTGTTGTTGTTAATGTTTTGCTTAAAGAGTGATAGTGTGTTTTATTGTTGTGATAATGTTGATCATACAAAATGATCTGTATTTTGTTCCTGAATACATAAACCTATTAAGTGTGAGAACCTGATTTTTCTGAATCAATGATTAAAGAGAAAAACTAGTACAGTAACTTTCATGCAGTATATTGTGAGCACTGCTTGTGATAACTCAGTGTATTTGGATACTGTGGGAATCACAGAGGTCATATGTTGAGACAGAAGCCACTCCTCCTGGCTTAGGTATTATTATCTTTCAGATTTGTTCACTGTATTTCTTTGTGTTTGTTTTCATACTGCAAATACAACTTCCTTTGTCTGAGAAGAAAATGGAAGTAGGAAGGAAAAATTTTGTGCTTCTCCATGTGTAGAGAGGAACAGTACTGTGCAGGGTGGAGCAGTACTGTCCCTTATTATAAAAAAGATTAAAAACACATAGAAAAAAATCTCAGATGTCTTAAGGCAGACTTTTTTCATAGCAGAGATTTTTGGTTTGCCATCCATGTTTATTAGCCTGTAAATTAGTTGTGTGGAGCAGAGAGAAGCAAGCAGGAGAGCAAGACAGAGGCTGTCCCTAACAACCAGGAGAAAATCTGGGAGCTCTGCATTAACACTGTAGGCTCACAGGGCCTTTGATGGACACAGTTTAAAACACCAAAATCATACTTGTCCTTACTATAGAAATGTCGTGAAGTGTGGTGGATAATGGACATCTTAAAAACTAGAAGAAACATACTTAATTATTAAAATTGCACGGGCACCAGGAGGGAATTTGTATTATCAGTTTCTGTAAGTTGTATTTTGTAGATTTATAACACAAATAAAAGAACCCTTTGCTCTCTGCGAAGACAGTCAGCTCCAGTGGTATGGATGTTGTTTTGGTGTCCTCTGTTGCAGAAGTTTTATCTGTGGCTATTCCAGTATTACATTTTGGCTAGCCATCTGCTTATACATGGCACAAACATAACAAAATCATACCATGTATTATAATATTAAAATGTAACTGTATATGATTCATTTCTAGCTGCTAGTTTAGATGTGGTGCTTGTCATCATGAAGTATTGTAGGTCACCCCAACATCCTTTCTGGAATACCCTCACATCTCCTTTTACATGCAGCCTTGACTTTTAGAGCTTAAAATTTGACAAAGATTCTTCTCTACTACTTACTGTTCTTACGAAAATTCACATCTTTGACTCTCTCTTCCTCTCCATTTCTGAAAATCCAGGAAGAGAAAATGTTGCACTAAATCCTCTTGAAATTAACAGGGTAAAATCCACTCTGGAGCCAAGGCTGGCTGCACCAAAATTTCGGTGTCAGATAACCTGTGGCTGAACGTGAGTCCAGGTGGCCAAGAAGGCCAGTGCCACCCTGTTCTGCATAGAAACAGTGCAGCCAGCAGGACTGGGGAAGTGATCATTCCCCTGTGGCATTGCTGAGGCTGCACCTCGAGTCCTGTGTTCAGTTTTGGGTCCCTCACTACAAGAAAGACTCTGAGGTGTTGGAGCATGCCCAAAGTAGGGCAACCAAGCTGGTGAAGGAGTTGGAGCACAAGTCCTGTGAGGAGCACCTCAGGGAGCTGGGCGTGTTTAGCCTGGAGTAAAAGACGCTTGGGGGGACCTTATCCCTCCCTACAACTGCCTGGAAGGAGGCTGTAGCCAGGTGGGGGTTGGTCTCCTCTCTCCAGTAACAAGTGACAGGACAAGAGGAAACAGCCTCAAGTTGTGCCAGGGCAGGTTTAGACTGGATATTAGGAAAAAGTTCTTCACAGAAAGGGTTGTCAAGCACTGGAACAGACTGCCCAGGGAAGTGATGGAATCACCATCTCTGGAGGTGTTTAAAAGGTGCATAGAGGTGTTGCTTGGGAATAGGGATTAGTGTTGGACTTGGTAGTGTTAGGTAAATGGTTGGACTCAATGATCTCAGAGGTCCAACCTAACAGTTCTATGATATTGTGGGTAGCAACAAAAAAGCCATCGTTACTCTTGTCCTCCTCCACTGAGGTTCAAAGGGGCCAGGTCAGGGGAGGGCCAATGTGGCTGAGGTGCTTTGGGGTAGTTAGGGTAATGACATGAGGGTAGGTATGCATTCAACTTTACAAGAATGTAGTATTTAAGACAAAACCATTTGACATAAGCTAATGTGTACCCAAGAGAATTTTAATATGTCCTCATAATTGACAGCTTGTTAAAGAGGGCAAATACAGTATAGTCAGAAATCAAAATGAAAACTTTAAGGAGGAGTTTGAAGCCTGATTGTGCCAAGTTGTGGTAACTTTTCAGCCGTGGGGATCTAGCTATATTCTCTCCTTTAATGCCAGAAGAGATTGATTGCCAGAGTAAATGTTTAATTGGTCACCTTCTTTCTGTTTTCACTTGCAACAGTAAGTGCAACCTTGGAAACCTTTGTGCTCTACCCAATGTTTGTATCTACTATGCATTGAAGTATGGCTTGACAACAGAAGCTTTGAAGGACAGTTATTTCAGAGACAAATTGCTGAAATGTTTGTGTTCTTGAGTGCACATTGCTAGAGTTGTATAACAAAACTTTACAGTGCCTTTATTTATTGCCTGGAGCCAGTGTCAGGATTCCTTCTTGGTCCTGTGGGCACTTCCAGAGGACATGTGAGGTTCATCTCTGAGGGAATCAGAGACGCATTGGAAATAGCAATGCTAATCTGAGATATTGTAGGATAAAATAAGAGAGTCTCTGTATAATTTCTTAAGTTTGGGAATGAAGGAGAGGACATTACTTTTAAAAAAACTCCCTGTGTTTAGAAGAGCAAAAATACCAAGGATGTTTTTGGTTTACCATAAACTGTGGAGATACAAATGAGGTAGAACTGCACTAATAATTAAAAAAATTAAATCTGATAGTCCAGCTGGGTATTACAGAACTCCTTAGCTGGCATCTCTTCTGTGATGTCTGCTAAGCTACCATGGCAAAGTGGAAAAAGTCCAGCGGAGACAGACATTGTTAATTTTTGGCTTTGAAATCCTATGTGTTTGTAGGGTATTTTTGTCAGTAGTCTGCCTTATCTTAAACATGAATAACATGTATTACTCTTTCATCTACTTCTACTGGATACATGATCTAGCAAAGTTCAGATTGTAAATCCAGAAAAGCAATTTCACTGTACTTTTTATAATTTAGAGAAGTCACCAAGACATTATCTAGAATGGATTACATGCAAGAATTATGATACTTCAGAATGACACAGTAAATGTAAATGGCAGATAGCCATATATTTATATATATATTTATATATATATAACAGGAGCCTCTCAGAAACTGATTCCTAGTTTATAAACTACACTTGTTTCTGCATTTTGAAAGTTTGGATCAAGAAAGTAATTTTTAGAGGTAAATCAATACTGGTACCCTAAATTAATTGCAATTACTTAAAATGTTCATTCTGGTGGAAAAAAATGGATGCATTATTTAAAATGAAAACTTGTGCATTGTGTCAATATTCCCTTTTCTCAGTGAAGCTAGAAACATGCCCAAGAAAGATGATGTGCTTTAGGCAGAAATCAGGATGATCTATGGAACAATGCCTCCTCCACTTTGTAGTTTGCTTGAAGGATGGTCACCAGGGAACAGAAGACAATAGGGAACAGATCTTTAGCTTAGGAAGCTGGATGAATTGGTGGAAGAGCTTTGCTAATTGTATTTGGGCTTTCTTATATATTTTGTGTGGCTTGCTTTGTAATACTTCTTTCTTAAAGTGACATTCAACATATCTTTGTGGGTTAAGAGAGAGGTCTGTTACTCACAAGTGATCCTATCTCAAGCAGAAATAGTACCGGTACAAATTAATAATCTCAAAAGTATGATTGGCACTGCTTGTGTTAGAGGAAAGCCTTCAAAACCTAAAGGCAACCATGTAGTACAAGTCTAAAACCTATGTGTTTGAGTCAGCAGGGAAATTCCTGACTTTTTGATACCATTGCTCATTTTTGCATCATAGAAGTATAATTTCAGAACTTCCTGTGGACTGAATAGGAGCTTCTTTGTGGCAGTTTTGGCACTACTCAACCAAGGCTTTATTATCTACAGGTTCCAGGCAGTGCAATAGGCACCTGACTCAGAAATTCCTGACCTGAACTTTTGTCCTGTCCCAAGGCAGCTCTTACATAAAAAAATGTAGTCAGATAAGAGTCCTGTGAGCAAATAATGAGATAGACCTTATAGCTCTGTCATTAAAGATTTTGTAAGAATTTATTAATAATTTTATTTCCTTGAAGTTCAAAATTCAGTTGCCTGGTAGCGTTTGCATATGGCAAAACTAAAACAATTTGCAATGTTGTTTTTAATTAATAAAGAAAATTTATTGGAATACTCTTGGGCCTCTTTGGCCTTCTTATAAGGACAATGAGGTATTCCTCTATATCATTCTGTTTCAATAGGTGTGGATGAGGGGAGAACAGAGCCTATTGCCTGCCTTAACTTAAACAGTGCTTTTAGCACTGTCTCTCACAACATCTTCACAGGCAGACTCAGGAAGTGTGGAATGGATGAGTGGATAGTGAGGTGTATTGAGAACTGGCTGAATGGCAGATCTCAGTGGGTCAGAGTGTAGCTGGAGGCCTGTCACCAGTGGTGCACCCAAGGTTCAATACTGCACCCAGTATTGTTTAACCTATTCATCAAGGACTTGGATGAAGGGGCAGATGCCTCCTGAGCAAGTTCACTGATGACACAAATCTGTGAGGAGTGGCCAATACCCCACAGTGCTGTGCAGCCTCTCAGAAGGGTCTCAACAGGTTGGAGAGATGGGCAGAGCAGAACCTTCTGAAATCCAACAAAGGCAAATTCAGGGTCCTACACCTGAGAAGGAATAACCTCAGGCACCAGCACAGACTAGGGGCTGACCTGCTGGAAGCAGCTCTGTGGAGAAGGACCTGGGAGTCCTGGTGGACAAGCAGCTGTCCAGGAACCAGCAGTGTCCTTGGGGCCAAGAAGGTCAATGGTGTCCTGGGGTGCAGTAGGAAGAGCATTGTCAGCAGGTTGAGGGAGGTGATCCTGCCCCTCTACTCAGCCCTGGTGAGGCACATCCGGAGTGCTGTGTCCAGTTCTGGGCTCCTCAGCACAAGGGACACGTGGAGATCCTGGAGCAGGCCCAGCAGAGGCCACAAGGGCAATGAGGGGACTGGAGCATCCCTTACGAGGAAAGGCTGAGGGAGCTGAGCCTGCTCATCCTCGAGAAGAAACAACAGAGAAGGAAAATCATCAGTGTCTATGAGTATCTGAAGGGAGGGTGTCAGAGGACAGAACCAGGCACTGCTCAGTGGTGCCAAGCACTAGGACACGAGACCATGGGCAGAAACTGATGCACAGGGAGTTCCACTTGAACATGAGGAAGAGCTTCTTTACTGTGCAGGTGACTGAGCACTGGAACTGGTTGACAGACAGGGTGTGGAGTCTCCCTCACTACAGACATCCAAGAACCACCTGGATGCAATCCTGTGCCATGTGCATGAGGAGGGACATTGGACCAGATGGGCCACTGCGGTCCCTTCCAACCTTAACTATTCTGTGTTTCTGTGCTATATTTGTCTGTAGGCACACAGATGTATATATTACTACTTATATATTCCAGTAAGTAAGCACTAGTTAATGCTTTATAACCATTTTTTTTTAATGGGGAAAATACTATAATGCTTGCAAATATTCCGTAAGTACAGTATGTGTGCACAGAAATTCATCAAATGGATCACCAGGAACTTTTAGGGGAGCTTAGTTTGTGCTCCCAGTAAAAACGGCAGTTCCTTTTATGTGCTTCAGGTTTTTCATTATTTCATGGCACCACATGTATAAATTATTTCCACTTCTGGGAAGAATTAGTGAGATCCCTGGAGTATATGTGCACTGCAGTTTTATATCAGCCTGTTGATTTCATGCTCTGAGCCTTTAATTGTGGAGTCAAAATTACCCAACACTGTTTTTATTAAACATTCACTTTGTAGAAACTAATTTGAATAGTTGGACATGACTATCATTGTCCAAAATTACAAATAAACTTTATGGAATATCTGAATGTGTCTATACTGTAGACACATTCTACAGTATAGACACATTCTATCTATCACATAGATAGAATTCTGTTACTGTGGCAGCTGAGTGTGTCTCAGACCATGATGTAGAGCCAGTTGTTTTTACTAAAGATGATGCCAGTCACTGAGATTAGATCCTTCTGACTGTACATGCTTATATAGAAGTGACAGAGGAGGCTCGGGATTGCCTTTATCTGACAGAGACTCCAGAGAGACATTCAGACCACTGTGGCCTGAACTGCTTCTTGCCTCAGCTGAAGGGCATCCAGGTGATTCTTTGCAGTCAGAAAGGTGATTGGGTGCTGCACGTTACCTTGTTTAATCAGAAAACACTTGGTGCTGCTGCTGTGCCATTTGCTTCTTGGACCAAGCAATTCAGTCTCCATATGCAGTAGTGCTTTAGTTTATACTTGGCATTCATTTAAAGACAGAAGCATGATTCATTGGCTTCTTTACAGTGTTTTGTGTAATTGTTTTATTGTATTTTTTTTTCAGGAAGAAGCCACCCAAAGCAGCTTATGCAAGTGTCTTAAGGGACGTCCACTGTCAAAGATTGGGACCATTGCTTGGATGGTGACACTGAGTGATGCCGTACATAATTTCATAGATGGCTTGGCTATCGGGGCTTCTTTCACTTTGTCTCTGCTTCAAGGGCTCAGTACCTCCATAGCCATCTTGTGTGAAGAGTTTCCTCATGAACTGGGTAAGGAACTTCATTGCAAATGTTGTTTGCTGTGGAAATCACTGTTGTAGGTGGTCATGCTGGCATGAAGTTGGCAGAGGTTGAAAGAAAGTTTAGACAAATTAGTGGAAAAAATATTCGTTGAAAAGTTCCCAAGCATCAAAATACACATCTGGCACAGGAAGTTCCCAAGTGCGGATGGGTGGATGCTGGGACTGTATATTGGAGAGGTTATTAATTATCCTGTTTCTATATGCTGCATATAGTGTTGTATTAATTAATTTTTAAACCAAAAATCATCATAGGTAGTTGTAAGTTCCCATGCTCTTACCTCAATCTCGCATCACTATTTGTTTAGAATATTTCAGTTTCCTTAGTATTGAAGGGAAATCCTCATCATGTACTTGAACGAAGAAAAACAACATGGGGTTATAATGTCTATACGAATAATGTGTTTTCTTCAGACTTCCTTCGAGATCAGAAAACAACCATGATATAATTTTCTGAAGATGGTTTTTTTTTTTTATTCTTTTAGGGGATTTTGTCATCTTGCTGAATGCAGGAATGAGTACTCGGCAGGCTCTGTTTTTCAATTTCCTATCTGCGTGTTCTTGTTACGTTGGGTTGGCCTTTGGAATATTAGTAGGCAACAACTTTGCTCCTAACATCATCTTTGCTATAGCTGGTGGAATGTTCCTGTACATCTCTCTGGCAGATATGGTGAGATACAATTTCATTTTCAGTTATTTATTTCTCTGCAAAAAAAAACAAATACTCCACTAGGATTTAGTATTTTCTCCCTCTCATGCCAGTGACTAATAATAATAATTAAAAAAAAAAAAATCACTTTAACCCTTAATGGAGGTGCACAGATAATTGTTTATTCATGAAACACTAAAGCCTTTCACCTCATCATATTGTTATTGAAAAGTGGGTTTAGACAGACAAGCTTTTCATTAATTTGGCCTGGTTTAATCAAAGAGTAAGAAGTGTAAAATCATTTTGTTTTAGCATTTGAAAGTGTCCGAGAATTTCACCTTATTATTTTAAAAAGGTTCATTTGTCTATTTAAGCCATGTTGTGAAAGAAAAGCAAAAAGAAAGGCAAACAGCATGAAGTTAAGTTTTGAGTTGAATGAAAGGTGTTGTGTAACCACAGTGATAATGAAAAACCTGATTTAAATTCTATCCTGGTTTAAATTAAAGAGTGCCAGCCTCATTTTCAGACAAAAAAATTTGCTGAGCTCTATTCAAGATAGTCTGTCTATCATTTATTTTCCAAAGTATGCTAGAAGATATAAGGAAAAGAAATTGTGCTAAAATCCAGATCATATTTAGACATTGAGAAAAAAAATCTGGATTCACAGGCACTTAGCAATATTCCAAAATTTCCTCTTATGATGATGGTTTCTCTTAAAACTAGAGAGGTCTTTCAAGAGTTTTAAGTTTTATTATGTTTAATACAGTGTTGTAGGGACAGATGCAATAGGTTGCCAAGGTGTTTACATCTGCCACATGAGAATCCATTTGAGTGCAGAACTGGAAGAGTGAGGCCTGAATCTGAAAAGATTTGAGTTTGGTTTTGTGCACGCTTAAGAACTGTCATGTATTTATAGTGACTATTTCATTAAGTGCTGTTATGGTTTAGGTAATAGTATAGGACTTAATAAGTTGTTAGAGTTACAAACAATATAAGTAGTTTATTTTATAAGTTTGCAGTACCTTAATTGCTAATGCTTTTCATTTAGCTTCACTCATACAATGAATAGTAATGTACTGAACTATGATCGGTAAAATTCTTGGCATAAATTTATAGTGACTCAATTTTGTTATTAAATCCATCAAAGTAGGTAACATTCTTTTCTTTGTATCTGTTGTTCTGTTCTCTCTGTTCCTGTCTATCTGTCTCTCTCCCTGTCCCCTCCTCTCTTTTTATAGGTTTTTGGATTGTATCAGTTACCTATCTGAATTTTTCTTCCCCCTGAAAAGTCTGAAATAGGGTATTGAAGTGCTCTGTACAGAGATCTGGCTTTCCACTTTCTTACGATTTTCACACACTTCTGGTTTGCTTGTCCAAAAGCAGGTAGGATTAACTGGAATGTCATGCTTTCCTCCTCTTCTTTTTTTGCTGTCCTTTTTTCTTCCAGTATTGGCGTAGTCCAACCTCTTCCAATAGGATCACTGTGTGGGGAGGCTGTGGGCAGGTGGGAATGTACACTGAGGTGTGTGCACAAATGAGCCTTGCTGTATGGCATGAAGTTAATCTGGTTTTGCACTCTTGTGCAAGAGTATGACGGAGCTCTGGAACGATTTCTGGGAAGGTTTGGGCACTTCCTGCTAACCTTAGCCTGTTCTTCAAGGATTGCTTTACCTTCAATGGTTGTTTTTGTGTTGTGAGATCAAAGAAAGATACAATTTCTGAATCACCCAGCCTGAAGGCTTCCTAACTAAGGCTGAAATAAACTGTCTTCATTGAATTCTGGTTATACTACTCTCAACAGAACAGGAGAATACTCTAATGCTTATTTCTCAAAAGCCACTCAAGTTGGCTTTACCTGCAGCAAACACATAACCTGAATCATCCCACGCAGGGAATTTCGTGCCTGTGCTCTTCTGCCACCACCTCTGGCTCCAGAGGAAGTGTCTTTGTTTCTGCAGTTAGCAGTGGATCAGTCACCCTTTGCTCTTGTGTTGACCATTAAGATGTATGTTATGGAATGGAGAATCCCTTCACTGCACTGTAATGTCATATTGCGTGTGTTGCCACCAGTTTCATACCAATCGTCTTCCTCTTCTTCCTTGCTTGACCTCATGAGCCCACCAGACCTGCCACATGTAAAAGGTTTCTGATTTCTGAGGGTTTGTCCGTGTTTTCATCTTCACTCCATTAGCCTTTAGATAAAGCAGAAGAATCCTAATCTTCCATTTCCCAAACAAGGATTTCTCTGTTTATACCAGTGAAGGAAGAAACACAACATTTAGCAATACAAGGGCAGCTGCTCCTAGCAACACATGGACCAACAATTGGAACCTAGGAGGCTGTTGGAAATAAAAAGGGAAAATTTACATGAGACACAACCAGATGAAGTCACATTAGAGAGGAGCAAACACCATTTCATCTTACCATCCTTAGTGCAGTGTTTTTTCAGGGTAATTAGGGTGCCTTTCTCCTGTGACTGCCTTCACCTTCTGTTTGTTCTAATATTCTGTCCAGACCAGCAATAGGATTCAGTTCTTAATGCCTTAAATTAAGCATGCTACCACGAGATGGCAATACTTACCTAAAAATATCCCTTCTTTCAGTTCCCAGAGATGAATGATATGCTGCGGGAGAAAGTGACGGGAAGGAAGACGGATCTTACATTCTTCCTTATTCAGAATGCTGGTTTACTAACGGGGTTTACTGCTATCCTGATGATTACCTTGTATGCAGGAAATATTGAGCTGTGAAAACAGAATCAGTATTGAAGACTTCAAGTAAATTGCAAATGGAAGACACTTGAAATCCACACAGGGACATTCATTTAATCTACTCGGTTTTGAAACAGTGGCAAGGTCCCTTCTGTCCCTCTTGCCCCAAATACAGGAAATTCTTCTTTAGGACTTGCTGTTGATCCAAAGAGTAGAGGCTGTGCGCTTCTGTACGATGCCAAAAAATTATGCTAATATTTTTATTTCGACTGAAAATTACCAGACATATCTGAACTGTCATAGAGAAAGGATGTTACTTGGCCAGTAGAATTATGCAATATATGCAGCTGCATGCAATTCAAGACCAACTGAAAGGTGAGGTCTACAAGGAAGATGTGTATTTAAAAGAAAATAACACAGTTTCATATGCTTTTTTAACTATGATGAAGGCAAGCAGTTTCAAAACTAGTTAATTTTAATGACTTTTGTTGCAGGATTTGTCTGTGTAACATCCCCATTCCCCACCAAAAAAGAAAAAAAAAAATCAAACCATTTCAGAGTAGGTACTAATGAAGCTAAGATTTTTAATTACTAATTAACACTGGAAGGAAAGATACCAGTTCCTGCTTTTGATCTTTTCTCTTTTATAAGTGCACTAGGGATTTGTTGTTTTATTTTGAGAACCACTTTTTTAATTAGAGGGAACCTGTGTTAAATTTATGACTGTTTATCAACTCCATAATATTTTAGAAACATTGAGTACTTTAAAAATGTTCAAGCATTGTGTATTCTATGAAAATGATAGTTTTTTACTTAAGTTTTACAGATACCCTCTTTAAAAATCAGTATTTTAGTCTTACAAAGGGGAATTTAGGAAAAAAAAAACAACTGCTAAAATCAACATTCCAGTATACTTTCTTCATAATTTGAATGATTTCTTTGTGTGCAGTTGGGTGGAAGTAAGTGATAATAAAATATACAAATTTTATCCCAATCTGTTGTGTGTGAACTTTATAAAATCATGCTTTTATGTATAAATTCTTCTGAAATAATTCATCTACTCATAACTACTCTGTTGTAAGATGAGCACAAGGAAATTCATTAAAAAAATATCCAATTTCAATCACCGCTTTGCTTTGAAGGAAGTGTTGTTTTTCTCTATTACGTTACTTTTTTCATTGATTTTTAAGCAAGTTTTACAGCTTCAAAGGAGATACTGTTTTTGATATACTTCCTTGCTGTAGGGAGGTACAAATGTTTTATTTTTAATTCTCTATTAAAATATTTTTTCTACCAGGTAAAGTATTTATTTTAATATTTTATTTGAACCTCATCTCTAATTACCTTAGAAAAAATAACTTCTCTAAGTGTCTATTTAAAAAAAGCTGTAAGGCAAACTGCACAGGAGTTGTAAATAATACTTTAAAATATGTTATAAATGTTAAAAGGTAAATATAGTAGCCAATGATACTTGCTGTATGGGAAAAGCATTTATTAGTCATTTTGTGCCCTCTAAGTTTCTGTGAAGAAGAGCCCACCCACTCCATGTCTTTCCTTTAATTCTTTCTTTGTTGATTTCGTGGATATAAGCTGTTTGTAAATGTTACTCTTGTGTATGACAATAATGTGTTATAGTAACTATGAATGTTCATAGACTTCCTAAAATAACATGACCATTCCTAGTTCATATTTTAATAATGTGCCTGAATGGTACTTTTCATCTTTAACTCCAAACAGTTGCAAAGGAGACTTGATTTTTGTTAATTCCCTAAGGAGGAAAAACTGACAAGCAAGTCATTGGAATAACGTGCTTTTAGATCACAGAGCAGACTAGAGATGGAATAAAGTCTGATTTTGAGCATAGTTCTTTAGTCACAAACCAAATTGCCTTTTCTGCTAGTGGGATATTTAGTACATAAGAAAGCTTTTTGATTTCTGTATGAGCAAGTTTGTCTGTATATCTTTGTTATTATCCTTGTCCAGTATATATAAAATACATCTATTCCAGTTCTAGGACTCCCAATGATTTTCAGGATTTGCAGAGCAGGGTGACTTGGTTTTCCTTCTGCAGACTGTTACTCTACAGATTGGTGGGTGCCAGCAAACAATTTCATATATGCATACACACCACAAGCCTAGTGTAGCTCTTTACTTTTATTTTACTATAATAAACTTGTAATATCTCATATTTTCCAGGAATGCTGTAGGTGCCTTAACAGCTCTTACAACACTTGATGCACAAGTTATCTCTGTACAGTATGAGAAGAAACTCATCTCCTTGTCTTGCAGTTCAATTCAAAATGTACAGGTGTGTCAAGCTGACAAAGGTTGCTGGAATGAAGCCTAGAGAGAAAGCCATAAATCTACTGGCAGTAGATGTAATGCACCTGTCAAAGGCAAGGTTACATTCTATTTTGGGGGTTTAATCCCTACTACACTTCTTTTGTACCCAATATGTAGTCTAGCTCTTTATTTTTCCCTTAATACACTGCTTTTGAAGAAGATAATGTAATTACATTACATTATTACATGTGTTGTGGTCAATATTATGATCATAATGCTTAATTCTAATTTAAATATCCTCCACAGTTTCTGCATCTTTTTCCATTTTAAAGGTAAGTGGTACAGTAATGTTTGAGGTAAAAATAGGAGATACAGAATGTCATAGGAAGTGAACTGCAAGGAAGATGTATCTTGAATTTATGAATTTATGCAATAATGTATTTCTCCATAATACGGCTATTACTATTAACTGCTGCTCTGGGTGAAAGCACTGTGAAGGATTCATAGGATCCCAATTTGATTTCCTTTATAGAAATAATAGTTTCTGACTCTGAGGACAAAAAACTTAAATGTTCTTCCTTATCTTGACTACCTCCACAGATAGTTGTTCATTTCCTACTGCTTTCTGGCTATCTTTGGTCTTTTAAATTACGAGACCCATGAAGTTGCCAAATTTAGCCTCGTGGTGTTTTGTGGAGTTGGTCTTGGCAATGCCTGAGTTATTAAAATGAAAATAAAAACAACTAGTAATCCTGTTCAATAAAAACGTTTCATTATTATACCAGGTATTTTCTTACGTAGAACAGTAGTGGTATAGAAAATCAAAGACAATAAGAAAATTTATTTGTATCCAGCTAGCCTTAGTCAGTTGGAGAAACAGCAGCAGTTGTCTCCAGCTGGGCTGGTTCTTGAGAAGACGTGCAGCAGCATTCTCCTAGTGCTGAAGGGTGAAAAAACCAATCTAATTAGAAGAAACATGAAATGAGATTATATGAGTCAAGCAGATTTAGTTAGCTAGAGAATACAAAATGGCTTTGATGGCATTGGCCTAAAGGATACAGAAACTGCACTAAAACACACTTTTCCAGTTTATGGGTGAAAGCTAATGAAGTGCTTGTCTTGCAGTAAATACAACAATAAAAAACTGACTGGAGAAAGGTAAATAATTCCCAAGTTGTTTCTGTAAGACAAAAAAAAAAAAGATTGCTATGTCACTGATCTGTAGATTTTTTTGTCCTTGCAATGACTTGCAAATGAAAACTTATTTTAGAACATTTATTTTTGAGAGATTCTTATTTGTGTGTGATGCTGAGAAGATTTTGAAATAATTTCTCGGGTTTTCATATACTGAAATTAGTTAACTCTTGTAAGGTTTAGCCCAGTGTCTCTCTTCCTCACTTATTTTCCGTAACTTCTATTCTACAGGAAGCTCTTGATCATTTTAGTAAGCTATTAGTAAGATAATACAGGTGCACTTTTGCTTGAAAAAATCTTGGTAGTGATTTCAAATAGGTAAGTGTTTGTTAGAAGTAAATTGTGATGTGATTTAAAACTCCTTTTACAAACAGCAGACCCAAGTGCAAAAAAACTCTTCAATCACAATGAATGGTGATGTATTAAAAAGCATATTTCTCCATGGCAGCATACCAACTGTCCTCTTTCAGTAGAGATTTGTTAGCTTTTCCCTTCATTGGTATATTAGAGAAATCAAAGATACAGCTTTTTTGAATTGGCAAGGAATTAGATGAGGTTCCCTGACCCTTTTTTTTTATGTTTGAGAAAATAAATCTATAAAAATTACTCTTTTTCTAATTATTATTTTTATTGCTCTTCCAGTAATAGCTAAATCTATGATTGCTTGTCTTACCATAAAGAAAAATTACATAGCAGCTTAAATGAATGACTTCCTTTGATAACAACAAGGGGCCTTGTTCACTGAAGTATTTCTGCTATACTTCAGGGAGAGCTTTGGGTATGCAGGCAGCATAGAGCTGATTTTTAAATATGACCATACACACAATATTTTATATTTGAACTGCCTTCTGCCAAGATTGTTTTGTGAGCTTGGGAACCAGCATGGAACAGTCGGGCTTGCCCTGTGTGTAACTTCTTCCTTGAGGGGTGGAATGGGTTGAATGGGTTGTCTGTGCCTCACAGTGAAGGGTTGTGTTGGGAGAGATCTGTACGAGCTCGGATAAACCCAGCAGTGTGTGTTCATCCATCGTGTGTGCAGGAAGGAGAGCCATATTGATAAGGCAGTCAATCCTAATAAGAAAGCTCTACTCTGTCAGGAAATTACAGTAGCTATTTGTGACACAGTGATGGTGTATTTCCATGAAGTGATGGTAGTATATATTTGCATAGTCAGTTCTACGCACAGGATTTTCTCTCTTAAATGTAAAGGATGCTGGATGCTACTGCACTACAGAATTGTTCTGTTGTAACTGTATTCTAACATATTTGGGACAAAAACTGCCATAGACCAACATCCTCACTCTTCAGTTTTGCATGCTCATCTTCTTGGCTTTTCTTTTCTTTTTTTTTTTTTTTTTTTTAATCATAGAATGCATAAAATGCAGCTACAAGATAGCATGAAGCAATTCTACAAAAACAGTAAAAAAATGGATGACATAAGGAACTTTTGCTGGGTGACTGGAAGTAAAGCTTCTGACTTTTGAAAAGCTGACAATGGTCACAGCAAGCAGAACCTGAATTTTACATTTCATCTGAAAAATTATAACCTTTGGCACTTGGAACACCGTAATGTAACTGCTTCAATGTGCTCTCTACAGCACTTTATATGCCATCAGTTCTTGAACAATTTTTGATCACTTGTTGGGTTGCAGCCTCACTTCTTGACTAACATCCTATTTCCTAGTCTGCTTAGCCATGCTGAGGAGAAAGCTCACAGAATAAAACACAACAGGGAGGTGTCAGTCTATTTATAATGCAGATCTCAGCAGTGCAGCTTCAGAGCACTTCTTAGCTGTCAGGTGGGTGGGTGTCCAGATCTTGATGCTGTATTGAGATGTCACCCACGTAAGTAACATCATTTCTCCACCCTCTCATCTTCTGCGTCCACTCTTATTCCCGCTGGAAGGAAAGTGGCTTCCTAGCAAAGGTAGACGTGTAACTGTTTGCTTCAGGCAAGTAGTGTACCAGGGACTGTGATTTCCTCTCCAGAGCACATTTGCCTTGTGATTTAGACACAAACATAGGTACAAACATAGTTATAGAGCAATAATTGGAGCTGTAACCACATTTGACTGGTAATTACTTGTCCTGTGTGGGTGTGAAATACCTGCAGAGCTCCCAGCCTAGAGGGTTCAGGAAGCATTATTTTGTGTTTTTGAAGTGAAACTGAATCCTAGTTTGCAATTTACAAGAAACTTAAAAATACTGGTATTGGTTGAAAAATGTGATCTGTAACTACATAATAGAAGGCACTCCATGAGCTACAAATTCTGCTTTGTCCCCAGCTATATCTGCTCTGTTTGTCTCCTGAACAACTAAAACTAACAAGATTATTATATCTATACTAGCAGGTCAGGACAGGATAGCTTGGTTAGATTGCTGGTAGGTGATGGAATGTTAAGTGTCAGGGAGGCAATTTGTCGGTCTTTCTCCCTTTGAAGGGGAAGGGGGGTAGGGAGTGTATAAAGACATAGCTGATACCAGAAATGCAAGTTGGGGAGATAATAATTTGAGAGGGCACAATTAGTAATATAATTGCACCACAGTAGCAATAATTATTGTAATTACTTTTATTTACAGTAATTGAATTCTGCACTAAATGCTGTAATTAACGTCATGGACACGTTGTGATTTGTGGCTTGTGAAGTGAGAGACAGTTCAAAGAGAGCTTTCCCCTTGTGTGGTGAACAGTGACTTCCTTTTTAAAGTTACAAAATGTTGTAGTTTTATACTCTAAACAAGAATAATCAGTTTTTAAAAAACTCAGTCAAGGATGGGAGCATATGGAAGGCACTAGCCCCTATGGCACTGCTCAGTCTTCACTAAGGGCAAAGGAGAGACAGGCCTGCTCAGCTGATCATCTGAGGACTAACTGATCACTGTGTAAACAGGAGTCATGCTGTGGCTCCTGGAAATAACAGGCTCAAGCCAGAGTCTGAAAGGTGAAGTCCCCAGCACTGCGTACAAGGATGGGAAGAAGTTGAAATGTCATTATTGGAAGGGAATGGCAGAGCACCTACTGTTGCTGTTGCAAGGGGAATTGAGGAGGAGATGCTTAGGGACGTGGTTTAGTGGTGAACATGGCAGTGTTAGGTGAATGGTTGGACTTGATGATCTTAGAGGTCTTTTCCATCCTAAATGATCCTATGACTGAAGACTTAAGGCTGCCAGCTCTTGAGAAACTAAATAATGAAGAGACGGAAAAGCTTGGGCCCAGCAGTGTGCTTCTCAGAGGAGGGAAGTACTCCTTAAGAAGAGTCAGCTGGAGGATTTGGGGGCAGGTATACTGAGAAAGCAGGGCTGGGTGATGTGGGGGATGGATGATGTCTTGGGAATAGTAAAATAGGAACATTGCTGATGCTTTATATAGACTGGTGTGGGAGCCCTGAATGCAGAGAATATTTCCTTGCCTGTTTTGAAGGGTTCTACCCCCCTGGACAACACTGTTTTTGACCTTTATCCATGGAGAAAACTGCCAACTCTTTGGGAAGAACTAGAATCTACTCTAGTGGGAACTAAATAATAGAATGTTATGTAAGGTTATCACAGGGTGAAAAATCTAAAGGTGTTGGGTTTATTAATGTAGTAAATAGATAAAAAGCAAGAACTCCAAAATGGAGGATTGTTGTTGTTTCCAGAACTTCTTCTTCTTCTTCTAGTATGCCATATTCTGCAGTAGAAGATGTCTGAAGTTATTGGGTGAAAAATTACGCAGTTCCTGTATACATGACAAAAGCATTTGTCTAACATTGGTAGAAAAGTGAAAATATCTTTCATTTTAAGTTTTAATTGGATGATTTACCTTTAAGAAGGCCGTGTTATCTTGATAAGCAGGCATTCTGCGGCACTTCTCTGTTGCATGCTGTGTCTGGGTCATGCTAGTGACCTTACTTCTCTGATAAGACTTAATAAGGTATCTTAAAGCAGAGAGTGCTGAAAGTTTCTTTAGAATCACTCCCCATCAGGGGAAAACCTGATTTAAGACACAGCTAAATTAGGGGCAGGGGTCCACAGACTGGGAAAGGGCAAGTAGAATAGGTAGGTGACTACAGATTGTCATGCCTATCCTCTGATTTGTGGTAGCCCCAGGTGGATTTGAAGCACATGCTATAAAGAATTGAAAGATAGTAGCATAAAAGATCCCTTGTTTTGTGGGAGAGATACGGGCTTGGGCACATGGAAGACTGACCACATCAGGATATATCAGCAAGGTGAGGTAAGTACGTGTATCTGTGCTGTAGTATGGGCTGCAGATGTGACCAACACCCTTACAGAGGAGGTTCCCAGTGCTGTGGAAGGCAGCATATGCCAGGCCATGCCCCAGCCCAGGTGATGTGCATGAAGCTATTAGTTGTGGTAATTGACTTCACAGCTTCTCTAGCAGGGCTGAGTGAGGCTTTTTGCAGGGCCGGGAAACAACCTGCTGTAAAACTTTAAAGGTTTGATGAAGATGCACCATAAGTGGATTAAAGAAGCACTCATAAGAATGTTTGTAATAGAACAGATGATGCCTCCTGGGCCTTACTGGCATTTTACTACCACTCATGCTTCTGTTGGGATTAAATGTGAGCCAAAGAGAGACTTTGCTACCTGAAGGCTTTTGAGGAAACAGAACACCTGGCTTTGAAAAGAAAGTGACTGGAATCTGCATCACAATAGAAAACCTTGGAGAGGAGGTTGAACTGCTTTGAACTTTTGTGTAGATTTGAGCTGAGGAGGAGGTAAGAAGGTGGTGTTGCTGGAAAGGGTTGAGGTAGGGAACCTGGAGAGCCTCTGCCACTGTGGTTGGTGTGGAGCTGTGTTGTGACTGTTTGCATTTTTGGACCCGCGCTGCGTGCTGCCGCTTTTCTGAAATGCTGAGGATGCTGGCTAGAGAGCTGTGCTCCAGCCCAGCATGTGGAAAACCCGAGGGAAGCACGAGGCAAAGGGACTAGTGGCAGGTTTCTCCAGGAGCAAGTGTATTGGAGTAGTAGCTGCTGCATGTAGTGCTTCTAAGGGAATCGTGAAACAAAGCTTTTATACAACATTGCTCTGACTTGTTGCAAAAAGAGCTGGAAGTTATGTGATTGCTGTGGGGTATAATTTGTGAGCACCATAAAAATTATGGCAGGGAAAGTAGCTGCAGGTCACTTGTGTTTCTCCAGGTCCACACGTTCAGCTGTGTATCAGTGTACAGCTGACTCCAAGATGAGGCTGAATACCTGAATCCAAGTGTGCTGTCCTGCTTGCCATGGCTGTGCTAATGCCAGAGGGTTGCTCAGCAGAGTAGGCAGGTGAAACACAACATGCCTGCCACTGGAGCTGTCTCATGAATGGGGTAAGTGAAATAGTGGGTTTGCCATGCTCCTCTGTCTGGGCTAATAAAAAGCAATTTGTTTTAGCTTATAATTTCCTATCTTTGTTCTGTTTTGGGAGTTGTTATTTTTAAGAGTGCGTGAACTGTGATTACTGAGAACTGTTAATGAGTTTTTGGTTGCTTTAATTTGAGCATAACAAAGTTTTATGAAGATGTAATTATTTTTCTTTTATGTGGTTGTGTCCTGTTAGGTGTCCAGACTGTTTTGGGCTTTTTAAAATTTGTTTCATTGCTGCAGAGGCATCTGGACAGGCCAGATTTCATCTTGCTAGTGACAGGATGAAAGGACATAGTCCCAAGCTATGCTAGAGGAGGTTCAGGCTGGACATCAGAAGGAATTTCTTCACAGAAAGGGTTGTTAAACATTGGAATGGACTGCCCAGGAAGATGGTGGAGTCACCAACCCTGGAGATGTTCACTAAATGGCTGGATGTGGCACTTAGTGCTATGGTTTAGTTAATATGGTGGTGATTGTTTAAGAATTGGACTTGGTCTTGGAAGTCTTTTCCACCTGGATGATTCTGTGATTCTGTCATGAGTTGCTGAGAGTTTACTGTAGGGAGTGAAACCACTGGAGTCTGGGGGATGTTCAAGGGTGCCTGCCAGCTTAAACAGTTGAATCCCTTTTAAATGTTAGTGTATTTGCTTAACTTTAATGGATGTGAATGTAATTTCCTGGAGAGAGGTTTAGGAAAAAACTTTTATCACTTCTGTTCACTGTTGATTGGGGGGGAGCAAAAAATCCCTGAAAATTAATTAACAAAGAGAATGAATAGTAAGGAAGATACTGCATTTAAGATGGGAGAAGCAAAGACTGTTGATAGCTCTCTGTGCTTTTGATCTGTAAGCTGAAAAAGTCCTACTCTCCAGGAATAGTATGAGCAAAATTCATAAATATACATATGTTATAGTAGCTGTTATGCAGAAAATCGTGTCTAATGTTCAAATTTAATGATTTCAAATGTTTTCTGTTTTCACCTCTGGAACATGAGACATCAAAGAGGAGTAAGACCCTGTGACTTGCTGACACTGTAGATAAAGAAACATACAGCTTGGTTCGTAGTAATTCCTTAATGGAAGCCTGGGGAACGTGGTGCAGAGATGCCTGCGTTTCCTGGGTCTGCAACAGCATGTGCCAGTAACAAGGCTGACTGTATTCATGTGGTAACACGGCCAGTATCTGGTTAAATGGGGTATAAGTCAATAAAAACTTAGCTACAATAGTCCCCAAATCACCCTGGTAAGTCCATGTGATGGCACGTGATCCCACTTGCACATTTGCTGACTTTCAGACAAAGGCAGAATGAGGTTTAAAAGCTGGGTCTGAGTTCAGGCACTGCTGTGGTTTTGTGTAGAACACTTAAGTCTGTCATCTCCCTTAATTTTCTCTGCCTTCCTGAAATGGCAATAATGGAATAATGGTCCATATTGTGTATCAGTTTAGAGCACTGCAAAGTGTTAATGTTTATAAAACACTTAGAAAATGAATAGCCATCTTGGGTGAGATCAGGTTGCCACTCTGCTATTGCTACAGAAATAAAAGCATGTCACTGTCAACTTGCCTCAGATCTGCTCTTGACCCCAGGCCTGGCAGTGCTGAGGCCAGCTCCTGGGGAGGCAATTTGTGACTCATAAGAGTGGCAGCAGAGCTACTTGCTCTCTGTTCTTCAAAACATACACAAATCAAGCCAAAGTTCTTCAAAGCTTGGAGGCAAAACACTGCTTTGCTTCTGTTTTCTTGGGAGGCAAGTTTCAGGGAAGCCTCTCAGGTTATTAAAAAAGAGAGAAAATTTTGAGCCCTCTGTGCATAGACTTGGGAATGGCAAAACAATGTGCAATATGCTGGAAGCCAGCAGGAGCAAGGGGGTGAGTGGTAGTAAGAAAAGGTACAATAAAGGACACGGAGTACTCTCATAGTTCTGCCTTTCTGTGTTTCTACTTGTTGGGATCAAAAACCTGTCTGTTGAAATTCATAAACCTGACTTCTTACAGCTCTCCCTAGCTACCCCACACAGGAAATTCCCCTCCACAGATGTGGTACAGTTCTGAAAGTCAGAACTCAGTGTTTGCTGCTTTGGTGAGCAGTTGCAGCCAGATCCAGGGTCTTTCCCCCAGGAGTAGGATTTAGCATGGCTGACTGCTATTGACATTAATTTGTCTGGCAAACTAACTAGAAGTGTCTTCTCTGTTCCAGACACTAGAATCCAAGATGACAAGGTGGCATCTATCTAGTCGTGAAAGTAAACTGCTTAGTGTAGGTTGAATTTTTATATTCTTGTTATTATTTCAAAGAAGAGATAAAGAACTCAGAACTTCTCTTAACCTGAATAGACAAATGCAGGCAATCCTTACTGGCTCTGCAAAATTGGAAGGATGTCCTGTCTATCTAGATCCAAGTCCAGATTGATGATTTGGTTCATATCATGGTCAGGGTAAATGAGCTAATGTTCCTCTTTAGCAAGACCATATATTTCACAGCTGAATCCAGCAAATCTCCTTTTATCAAAAATACACAGGCTTAACTTGAAGGCTGGGATCAACGTAATTCCTGTAAGCCTTGTAAGATTATACAGGGTATATTTTCTATGACACTTTCTATTGGCTTCCTTGAACACTTCCTTTTCATAGAGTAGGTCAGACCTTGGTCGTGCCCTTTTGAGTTAAAAAAAGTTGGAAGTCCAGTCTCCAAGAGTGGCTGCTGGTGCCTGCAGACTGGGAAAATTGGGCTATCCAGGCCCTTGGCAACAAACCCTGCCTGTGTGGGCTGCAGGTCAGAGCAGCTTCTGAGCACTGAGCCAAGGTACTAAGTGCTGGAGAGGGATTGTCGGTGTGGGGGAAGTGATTGCTGAGTCACACAGCAGTGGATAGGGCAGGAACGGCTGAGCTATGGAATAAACCAGAAAGCTCAGATCTCAGCCAACATGTGTGCACTGGGATATTTGTGATAAAGGACCTGAACAGGCAGCCTGGACTGAAATAGGGCAGACAACATTAGACAGTACTGCTCCCAGCTGAGAGCTCAAAGTTGTTTAAAGCCTACAGCAGGTGATTTTGGGGACAGCAAGTTGGAGAAACAGTTTGGAGTCTGGAGGCTTAAAGCAGGGCTAGTTTGATTGCCAGTTTGCTGGTGGTTGCTTAGGCTGTTTTCTGGTAAGAAATGACAACTCCTCTGTCCTGCCTTAGCAACAGGGTGAACTGTGCTTTCCTACAGAAAGGGTTGAGGATATGTTTGAGCCTAGTCCTATTACATAAATGTTGTAGTTAAGCCTGAAAAAATAAATACCGTGACCTCCCTTTCTTTTTCCTGCTAAAATATCTTCCAGAGCTGTACTGAACTTTGAAAAATAAATAGGAGCAGAGGAAATTGTAATGGCAAGTCTCTTGTTAAAGACATATGTACTGTAACTTTACATTAGGATATCCTTGAGCTTCTAATGTCACTTGCCCCTTTGGTAAAACAAATTGGGGGGTTTTAACTATTTATTAGTCTGTTCCCTTTGTAGGAACTGTTTGATCTCAATGTTGGTGCAAAACGTTTTGGTTAAGTCAACAGTGCCATTCTTACCCCGTTTACTCTTAAAATTGAATGACATACTTTTTGCCTGATACTAAGATTAAACTAAACTTCATCCACCATGGGAATATTTGTGTCAGGAAACAGTAATGCGAGTGCTGTGAATTCTTTGTGCCAGCTGAAGCTCTCAAAGTCCTTGTTTGTGGTAATGAAAGAGAAACTACTGGAGCATCTTGGAGATTTCTTCTATTTGAGGTTTCTTTCCCAAAGCTGCTGCTGGACAGGATCACACACACGTTCTTCACAAAAATCAAGGGGTGTTTTTAAAGGCAATTCCTGTCTTAGTGTTCCCTTTAACCCAGTAGTAGCAAGAAGGAAAGAAATGTAAACTTTGCTTATGATGGCAAACTTAGAAATAGAACTCTCAGTATGGTCTTGAAAAACTTGGATGGATTCTATAGAGGTAAAAATTCCTTGCTCATGAGACATCCTCTAGCTCAATAATATAGGAAATAACGAACAATATAACGAATTTATTCTTCTTCCCACAGTTGGCCATTTAGTTGTGGTTTCCAAGGAATGTCAAGAGGAAAAGAGCTATTATCAACTGTGAGTGAAGCCTTTCTGATCTTGCTGACTGATATTGCAGCTGGAGAAACTCGTTTCCTAGCCTCAAACTCCATTTTCTTTGCAATTTTCTCATCTTTGTTGCGAACAAAGAATAATGCTTGTCTGTGTTACAGATCAGTTGCTGCTTTTGTAATAGCTGTTGTGTTTTCATTGCCTTTAGTGCTGCTGGCAACTGAGCTGATGATTTCATGGGAGAATTGCCACTGAAATACCTGGTTCACTCCTGTAATGTTTGCTCATTTTGAGTTTCCAGATGAGGTGGTTTTTTATAGGAAAGTAGTGTTGATTATGAAACTGTGCATAATTATGGGCTGAGGGCAGCGAGATCTCCTCACCTGGCTTAAATCCACCTTGGGCTCAAAGCAGCTCTGAGGTTTTGTGCAGGATCCCTCCTATAAATACTGCCTGTATTGGAGAAGAGTAACACTCTGAATGGCATCACCTCAATTCTTAGCCAGTAGTGTGTGTTTCATAAACTGAGGCAGAGGGATTTTGTGAGATGAGACCAGTGGTCTTTATCCCTCTTGTTGGACTGCTGTCTCCATACGGCTGTCACATAAAGGCAGCTTTCATTTTTCCCTTTTCAGATTCCTCCTTTTGTGACTATCTCCCTCCCTTCAAAAGGAAGTCACATACAGAAAAAGACATAAACTATCTTCACATGTGTGATGATTTCCTGTTAATACCCTATTGAAAAATACCCTTTGGAAATAATTGGAAGTGGATTCATTGTCATAATTCATACCAGCTTACAGAGTTTTGACAGGGAATTTGCCAGCAATTAAAACAATAGCTAGACATATGTCGGAAAAATACTTTTTGGTAGGCTGCAGATGTTCAGTGCGTACATCCTGCACAGTTTGTTATGAAGATTTGGGTTTGGTGTTGCTCCTGTATGTTCCCTAGAAACACCTCTGTGTTGTTTCCTTGGAACATGGCTTTAGGGCTGTATTAGTTGATACAGGAAAAATAGTGGTTTTAGAAATCATTTGCTAAAGAGCTCCCTTCAATGGAGTGTTATAGGTCCCAGTCTGTCTAGTGTGGTCATTTCCATGCTTGTCATATGCCATAGGAAGATCTCAATGCTAGGGAGAAAAGCTTAAAATCTTTTGCAAATCTGAAGTGGTTTTCTTCCAGTTATATGAGAGATAACAGTTGGAGGCTGAAATGAAGTCAAATCCCTTTGAAGTGCTGAATAAATAGCACCAGCCTTCAAAAGGATGAAATCTGACAATGCCTGAATCTTACTGACAAGTAAGACACATTGTTAGCTGCTGGAGAAAAGGTTGGGTTTGGTGGGTTTTTTTATAATATATTTTAGTCCAGCCCCCATCCTGCTATTATCTTTAAGTTTTTCACATGATAACAAGAAGTTTTACTTTTTTGTTTAATTGGAGCCAAATAATTCCATGCAACACTTCCAAAACTTAGTAGAAATACCCAGCTGGACTTTGATCTCAAGTCTATCAAGAAATGAAAAAAGCTCAAATAAGTAAAGGTACCACTACCAGTGACTATTACTGCTGTGAATAATTTTAAGCTTTTGTGCAACTGCATTTATTTCTCCTTTTCTAATCCCTGAAGCATCATGTAGAGTATAGAAATAGAGCCTTTTATATGTCAGGACTCTATAATAAAGTATGGGGAAATCCAGCAACTAGGAAAAAAATGTATGTGTGGGCAAACTTTAATTTTGCCTAAAGAATGTAACTTTCTGCTTTTTTAATTTCTGGTGCAAATACAGCAAATGTGCAATTAAGCCTTCTAGCAGGTCTGTAGGATTGGTTTTGTAATCCTTTCTTGGAACACAATAAATACAAACAGTAATCATAGGTTTAATAAGTGTAATCTGTCATAAAAAACCTAACAAAACACTATGTGCAGTATTACCGTCTGATTCATGCTTCAAATATTCCAACTGTATTAAAGGAGCATGGCAATTGCTGAGTACCTACCGAGGCAGGAAGGAGAGAAGAGTCTTCTAAATAAGTAAACAGTCTGTATCTGTATGATAAACAAGAAGGCTTATTCAAAATTCATTTTGCTGTCATGGAGGTGAGTGGAAGCATCTTGCTCATTGCAGGTGCTTTCCCTGATGCTGCACTAAGGCCTAATTTATGTAAAACCTTTTCAAGAGATCACACTGAATATCCAAAAGGATATTTAGAAGAGGTTGCCGAATTATGAACTGTGAGACTCAATATTTGTCTTGACTGTATCTCTGTGGGAATTCTTATCTGTGTCTTTGTTCTCTTATGCCTTAATTCACTTCAGGTTTCTCACATGTGCATTTACCTTTCAAAAAACATATGGAGTACCAAGTTTGCATGAAGTCAGAAACTGAAGGGAGAGTAACTGTAGAGCCAATTGTACAGGCTGTAGTTCTACACTTACTCCTTCATAAAACACACAAGGGACCAATCTGAAAAGTCTAGCTCTGTGAATCTTTTGGGGCAGCTGTTGACACTGGATAACACTGAAATAGATTTGAACTGAAGTTTCTGGCCAGAGTTACTCAAACTCAAAGCTTGCAAACTTGGACTTGGGGAGCTTTTTCAGCCTAGGATTAAATCAAACTTGGCACTACTTGTGACTTCAAGCAGAACTTGCTGAACTTTAGGTTACCTTAACTCTGTTGCTTAACTTCTCACACCCCTGAAATGTTAGGAGACACTGTTACTTAAGAAAGCAGATAGTTGAAAAGATTGTGTAAATCTGATTCTCAAGGGATTAACACTTCCTGCTAGGACAAATGCATAAATGTAATTATTTTTCTAGTTTCTTCCTGAGCATACAGAATAGTATGCTTTAGGGGCAGTACCTTGCCTTGGTAGAAAGCTGAATTTTGTGTATGGACATGATCTGCAGACCCAATTGCTGTGCCTTTTCTATAGGAAATGACATCTGTTTGAAACCCAAGTGTTGCAACTGCTGCAGGCCATCTCTTTGGCTTTCCTTTGGTTTGCATTGGTTAAATCCACTATGGAATCAGCTAAAGGAACTGACTATTGCAAAAGCTTATGTGAATTTCTCTTCAGCTGGCTTGCAGTGCAGTGTTGTTTCCAAGTGATCTGCCAGTCTGACATCAGTATTAAATAGAATATCACACCTCATGGACTAACCATCTGATTCATTGTGACAGTTTTTTTCCTCTAATGTTTGAAGTTGTAATTAAGGGAAGAACATGTGGGAGAGAGAATAAAAGTCAAGAGATAAAATAAGAAATTGGATTGCAAAGGCAAGGAAAGAACCTTGTAATTTATTACTCTTAAGAGAAATGTGGAACAATTGCTTTTAAAAACAATACTAACTGTGCAAATAGTTGTATATCCTGATTAAGTGACCCCAAACCATTTTGATTAATTTTATTTAAATCTGAAGTGTTCTATCAACTTTTTTCATATGCTTGTGAAAATTTGGCCAATTAAATAATAAGTGCAAGGAGAAATGCTCTTTATGATTTCAATGGATAAACACTCCGGAGTGATTGTGAGCCACGTGTGAGCTGAATGTGAGCTGAAACTGTAGAAAGGGCTGAGCATATCAGCACTCTGAGCCTGCACATGCTGTGCATTGCTCTGAATGTTCTTGAGCTGGCCAAAATTAGAAGAGATTTTAAAGTAACATCTGCTGCAAGTTAACTTGTTTTGTACTGAGAGGGCATTAGTCAGTACTCATTACAGGCAGATGAATTTTTGGAATAATTTCGCTCACTGAAGAGCAGTGTCAGTCAATTCAGTTTCATTAGACTGAAGGTTAATTTGTCTCTGAATAATAATACTGATTTATCTGGAAACAGTGGCATTTTCAGTCACAGGTGGTTTTTAAACACCAAAGTGAAGCAATTCCCTGTAAAAATACAATGGAGTTGTTGAAGACTAGTTTAATATCAGTTATGGGCTTACTTCCTTTACGGCCATTAAGATGGAGGAGTTCTGTTGTACAGATCAGAGTACATAGGCTGTGGAAGAGGTGATGGAAAACTTCTGGCAGACAATAGTCTTCCATCTTTTATAGCTTTACATAAAGACTGTTGAACAAACGAATATGGCTTTTTATGGCAGCAGTGACCTCTCTGTGGTTCATATCAGAGACATTTAGACCTTTTGACCCCAACAGGAATATGGATTCAGTCGCCACCTTGCTATGCCTGCCTGGTATGACTCAGACCCTGTGGTGATGGGATCTCTTTAAATCGTAACTATGAAGTACCTCTCAATCCACCCCTCCAATTTCTAAGTGGTCTGAACAAAATAATTTATCAAGTAGAGCATCTTTCTTAATGAGAAAGTTTGGCATGGGGACCCTTAACAAGTCCTTGTTAAAAGCCAGTTGTAACTTGCTGCATCCCATAACTGGTACTTGGCTCTGTGGGGAGGGCTGGGGAGGAGAGTCACCCCAGACAGGCCCACGCTCCTTCCTGGGTGGGTGTGGACAGCAGTGAGCAAACCTGCTCAACCTGTCACAAGGGACGTGCACTGGGGAATTGGGTATTTCCTCACAGCACTGGGGCCATCCATGTGAGTTTAGTTACTTTTTCAAAGCACTGTCTTCTACTGGATGGCCAAACTTTTTGAAAGGATACTAAATGTTGTGGCTCATATTGCTTAGAATAGATTGTGGAATAAGGCTTATTCCTTGAGAATCTTACAGAAGAGCTGTGTGGGTAACAGAGTCCTAGTCTGCAGTCTAGTGGGGGACTTTTGTTTTCAGTGGCCTTAGTGATAAGCTCACATAGAAGTGAAGATCCTGGAAAAGAGGACTTGTCTGGGAGCTGCCTTGTCCCGTGGCATCCCCTTCCCAGCCATTTCCTAGCCTTTTCCAGTGGCTTCTGTTACCACTAGTGCAGACAGGCTTGGAAAACGCTAAGGGGAGAAGGGAAAATTTGTTTGCTCGAGAACTCAACATTGTTCTTAAATACCTGGGAGCTACTAAGAGCAGTGGGATTTAATGGGATTTAAGACCATTCACTCCAACTTCCTATTTACCCGGGGTGCCTAGCAAGCAGGGAGAAGGCACATTCTTCGAGACCTGTGCTTGTACCATCATGTGGTCTCTTCCAAATTCAGACTGGTCCAGATCTCTGATACAAAACTAGAAAATTTGCTGCCTCTGAGAGGGACTCTGCGACAACTTTTGATTTACAGCATGTTGGCTGTTGCTCAGTAATTATTCTGTGTGGGTTTTACTGCTTGGCAAATGAAAGATCACTTGTTCCTCAGCTACTGCTGGGTAAGAGCTGGCACACAGCAAGTGCTATGGCTTTGGCTGAGAGGCTGTGACTCTTAAGGAGAGATAGCTTGCACTCTGGTCTGCAGGCTGTAATCTCAAACAAGTGAGGCTTATGCATACAGTACAGTCACCTTTCTGTTTTCCAGACAGGGATTTTGATATTGAATAAAATTTGCTATCAGTTATTCTTCCAGCATGGAGGGTTGAAATTTCTCCTAATGGGACATTAGGTGTGCTTGATTTTAAACCTGCTGTAATCTTACTTCTTACTGTGACGTGAAAGAAAATAAGACAACTTGTAGCAAAATTAAATACGTATTGAAAATGGACGTAAACCTCTAACCAAAAAAACTTGTAATGCATTGTGAGAGTTTGCATCTACATTTGCAGACATAGTCTGTGTTCTGGTTAATGTAAATAAATGCAGTGTTCTCATGTTACCTTTCCCTGAAGGCAGCTGTGTGAATGCAGAGACGACACTTCCCTTCTCCCTTGTAAACTGCTGTAGGCACTGAGAGTCACAATCTGGAAGTGCAGCTCTGTCTGGTGGAGTCCGATCCCAGTAGTAACACTCCATGGTATAAATGACTGGTTTTGGATCGAGTAGTTACGTCACTTGCAGGATGACGCTGAGATCTTAGTCACTTGCTTAGGTAAAAAAGCAACCTCTAAACCAGATAAAATTAGGTAGGACCATGTCCTTGTGGTCTTGTCCCTATGCTGAAATACATAATTACCATTGTAATGAGGCAGATGTCTCTAACTTGTCACCTTCATTTAAAAAAATGAAAAAGAGCAATACCTTACTGTTCGTATACAACACTAAAATTGAAGAAAACCAGCCACGTTTTTATGCCAGTCTGCACAACTACAAATGAATATTCAAAGTGTAAGATGGGGACAATTGGTATTAAGGCTCCAGTCAGACACTTCCATGTGTGCATTGTCTGGTGCTTGGCAGACCCTTTTAAAAGGAAGGCATGCTTGCAATATTGTGTTGCTGTAACATATGAATAATAATTGTAACATTGGGGTAAATGAAAAAGCAGAGCTTGCAGGTATGCCAAGACTAATCTAGTTGAAAAAGCTCAATGAAAGAAACAAAAAATGAAGAATTTGGGGATGGGATAGTTAAATATTTTTACATGAAAAATATGATATGAGCAGAGCTTCACTTTTGTATGTATATATCGCATAATTAAAAAAACCCCTCTTGTCAAAGGGTGCTAAAATGGGTATGAATCACATCAACTCTTACTGAAAGCACTTTTACACAACCAGTGTAGCATTTTCTGTACACAAGCAGCCAGATTCTCTATTATAAAGAGGGTAAGATTTACTAATCTGTCCTACTTCCTATTGAGGATTTTGTTGGCCTCTTGGCAGAGCAGGCATGATTTAGAGATGTAGAGTAAAACAGTGAATTTCTTCAATGCCTTCCTATTACAATAAATTACACAAACCTGTTGCTATCCTATGTATAATGGATTATTTAGATGATCAGTCAACTTCTTGTGTCTGTATCTTTAAGCATGATTATTAAATACCCCAAATCTTAGTAAAGATCTAATAGCAGTTGAAATGGAGGAAAATTACAGTTTTTTCATAAAGAACAGCTATTTGGATCTGTCTTTTATCTTGAGGTGAAAACAATAAATTTCCTTTTGTTTTAGTGGAAGGAAGAGGGATCTAGATGAAGCATGTCAAAACAAAAAACATCTGTCAGCCTCAACTGTGGGTTTTTTTACCTTACAGTAAATATTCCTTTTCCAAACTTGTGTAGCTCTAAGGGAGATGTGGCTTGAGTACAGCCTCACAAGGTCTTGTAATGCTGGAGAACAGGTCGGGAGGGGGGCCTGAATGTGAGTGCATTGTTCAACAAATGCATAAACTCAAGTCAGAAGAAACAAAAGCCTTAATGCTGAACAGGTACTCCTTGTAACTTGTAATTAAGTTACTTCACCGCAATGATTTTCTGATTCTGCTTTCTTCTGGGGCATGGCCCATAAAATTAAATGGCAAAGAAATTCCAACGTAGGCATATTCTGACCAATAAAGCATCCAGTGTAATGGACAGGTGGCCTTGCAAATCTGCACTTATTTTGAATGGGATCTGCTTGTTCTGTGCTGCTAAGCCTTTTCTTTGGCTTCCTTAAAGCTGCTTTGATTATTGTTGAGAGATGAGTGGCTGATCCATTCTTTCCAAAGGGTGGGGCAGGGCATCCTGGAACCCTCTGTGAATCACTGCCACTGCAATGCTGGTTTCCTTTTGCTAATTCAGCAGGGGCAGGAGGAGAGCTTAAGCTCCTGCTGTTTTCAAGATGCCTCTCCCAGCACTGACCCCTGGTAACAATGCCACCTGCAACTCCTGACCTTCCAATGGATTTCAAAAGAGCATCTGAATGCTTGCGTTTGGTACCAGGGCTTGTAGTGTTCGTTTGTTCCTTTCTTCTTTCATTATTTTTTTCTTTCTTTCTAATGTTACTTTAATCTAAAAAATGCTGTTTCCCCTATCTTACAGAAATCGGGCTGAAACATGATAAATAATCCTGTGGTTGAATTTAAACAAGATTTGGAATTTCCTCCTTATAGTTGTTCTATTGCATACATCTGGTTCCAGACTAAACTGAGAGCAGAGTACAGCAGCCCCTGTTTCTGAGATAAGTGGCTCTTTCCTACTAATAGCTGGGGATTAGCATTCTGTGAGGTGGGGTGACAACCATAGGCTGATCCCATGGCTGGTCTAAAGAATAGACAGGAACATAAGAACTGTGATGCAAATGGGTATAAACATTCACCAGAGATGACTTTTTTCCCCCAAATCCAGTGGCTGAGGCCTATCCTGAGGTATGTTTATGAATGTGTAATTCCTACTATGTATGCATGTCAAATATGCTTTCAAACTAATGAATTCCTGGCATCAGCTATATTTTTAGCAACACTAGCAGTGACTAATTTATACATATTTGCTTTCCATCAAGCTTGCCTTTTGGGTTCACTCTTTGTATTTTGAAGTTATAGGTGATAGGCATGTCAAGTTAATACTTTCTGTATCTTTAGATATATTCTGGTGTTATTCTTTCTTACTTGACTTTCTAATTTTAGGAGTAGCAAACCCTTCCTGGTCTTTCACAATTGCCCATTGTGCAAGTTTTTTGCACATGAAAGACATGGAAAAGAGCAACAGATTTTGAAGGCTCTGTACATGGAGGTGGTTTCAACCATGTTGTCCAAAGAAGAAACAACTAATTTTTTTTTCTTTCTATAAATAACAATGTGTTTTCAGCTTTATACTCCATCATTTTCTTACTTCAGTGTAAGATTTTTGTTGATGCTTTAGCAAGAATTGCAGATTCAGCAGACCGCTCTCATTGATCTACTCAAAGTGATTGCCAAGTATTTCTTACAAGTTACTCACCCAGACTCCTGGAGAATGTACGGTTTACTCAGACTGGAAACAAAAATGCACCTGATTTCAGAACATGAACTCAGCCTGGCATTTTGTTGCCTTGTCCCTTCAGTCCTGGAGCTTGTCAGCATCTTTCTTCCAGGCTTACTGTGTGACTTGGTTTATCAACACATCACACCTCAGTGCTGGTCAGAAGTTAGCTGAGCTTGCTGGAATCAGCACTCCTAGGCTGCCCCACATAGCCCAGTTAGCTCTGCCCATGTTTATGGGATGATGAGTTAGGCGTGTGTTAGCCACACTCTGCAGATGGGACCCGGACAAGCAGCGACTCTTCACTTTGCATTCGAGGTGGGCATTGCAAGCACTTTGTACAAGAGCTGTAACTGAAGGGGCTCTCCATCCCAAGCCTGACAAGAAGCTGAAGCTATGCTGCAATGCCAGTTAAGAAGTGGACTATTAGCAAGAATGCCATTGATCAAAACCAATTTGCCAAAATTACAAAAGAATGTTTAGCAGATATATTATCTGGATGAATACTGAGACTAACAAAGAATGTATCAGCTGAAACGTTAATCATAAATTATGCTTTCACATCTAGTGTTGNAGGAGCGAGGGAGGCGGAGGGGCTTCTCAGGGTAGAAGGTTTATTCGGGCGCCAGGGTCACGCAGAGAAGCCCCGAAGGGCCGTTACGCAGGTGTTTTATCCCTTACAGAGTGGGAGGAGAAAATACAGAACATGCAACGGTGCAGGGATGTGGGGTTTGAATCCTCGTGGGCAAGAGTACAGACCAATGGGAAGCATTGTGGGAGGGGAGGAATACCGTGGGAGGAAAGAAGTCTCTCTTGAGGGAGGAGGCAAACACAGGGAAACCGGGGTGAGATGGCAGTGCCTACTTATGGGGGTATGCTGGCTGTGGAAGTGGCCATAACGCACTGCAACGTGTTGGGACTGACAAGTGCAATTACATCTGCTGAGTTAAGCCTTCTCTGTTTCTCTATAATGTTTCTTTATAATTTAAGTATTTTGGGGCTTTAATTTACTGCCTTTAAGACTAGGAGAATTTCTTGCGTCATCCATTGTTTGCTCCCACTGCTGAAGCACTCCACTTCCTCATGTGCTAGTGCTTTAAAACTCCCAAACTTTCAAACTCCCTCCTTCCTCCTCTTCTCCCAAGCTCCTGCCTGAACCTTGCATATGTCTGAATTATCCTGATACCTTCATTACCATGGCCTTCAAAGGCACAGGCTCCTCTAACGAGGCAAGGCTCTGCTGGTTTTACTACAATGCAGTTGTGTGAATGTAGGGAAGAGAAAGCAAAGGCTGTCTCTGACAATATGATTTGTTATAAAATAATTTGCTAGCACAGCTGCTGATGTTTCTCTGCTAATTCACATTTTGCAGTGAACACAATGAGAAGTGGTTTCATCTAATGCAAGGTACTAATTTAAAGCCCTCTCTCCTTAGGTTGTGGATATTTGGAAAAAAAAAAATTAATTTACAGGGGTCCTCTAGAGGTTACTGCATCCCAAAGTATCTTATGAAATTTCAGTTTAAAAATTATGAACAGTCTAGGTTAATGTTTCTTTGTCTGCCCATAGAGATTAACACCAGGCTGAGTTGTTGCAACATGTTAATCACTGGCAAGGGTAGTTTCAAAATGAATGGCTTTTAAGCCTCATTTATTTAAATATCTTAAACCATCTGAAGAGTGCTCTTCCCATTACTAACTTCCCCTGCTGCTGCTCAGAAATACCTTATATTTGCTAGATGCCTGTGAAAAATACAGTGAAAATTTGAACTCCAGGAGGCTCACAGGAGATGTGGGTAATGTGAATTCACCCATCCAGCCAGGAGGGCCACCCGTGTCCTGGGGTGCCTCAGGCATAGCATCACCAGCCAGGCAAGAGAGGGGATTGTTCCCCTCTGTTCTGCACTGGGGCAGCCTCATTTTAAATATTGTGTGCGTTTTGAGTGCCACAATATAAAAAAAGGCATTAAACTATTGGAGAGCCCCCAAAGAAGGGCCACGAGCATGGTGAAGCATCTGGAGGGGAAACCTTATGAGCAGAGGCTGAGGTCACTTGGTCTCTTCAGCCTGGAGGAGACTGAGGGGAGACCTCCTTGTGGTCTTCAACATCCTTATGAGGGGAAATGGAGGGGCAGACACTGGTCCCTGTGGTGACCAGTGACAGGACCTGAGGGAATGGCCTGAAGTTGTGTCAGGGGAAGTTCAGGTTGGATATTAGAAAAAACTTTCACCCAAAGGGTGTTTGGGCACTGGAACAGGCTCCTTAGGGCAGAGGTCACAGCACCAAGCCTGTTCAAGAAGCACTTGGATAATGCTCTCAGGCACAGGGTGTGACTCTTGGGGATGGTGCTGTGCAGGGCCAGGAGCTGGACTTGATGATCCTTGTCAGTCCCTTCCAACTCAGCTTGTTCTGTGATTCTTGAAACACAGCCAGCTGTTGAGCTGAAAAGGTGCCACACATTTCAGCAACTAGTAAACAATTTAAGTAGAATAATCATAAAATGAAGCTTTTAACTTTTGGTTCAAGCTTTCTGGTATTCCCTGTCCTTGGCAAGACATCTGGCATACGCTGTAATGCTCTTAAATCTTAGCTTTGCAGATACAGGCTTTCTGTTTGAGCAGCTTTATGCATTTTGGAACTTTAAAATAGCTGATTACTGAAGAGACCTGAGAGGGTTGGATTTCCAAATGACTGTAGGCCTGATGATGGTCAGCTTCTCAGAACTGAGCTTGTAGATGTTGCATCCCTAATTCCTTACAAATGGGTGTTTAGTCCTTCCTGCAGTACAGCCAGAGGGCTGGAATTGCTGCTGTGATGCCAAAGCACTCAACTTAGAGCGCTGACATGTTCACTGGGCTTCAAGTGCAGTGCTTGCATTTGGGGTGAGTCTCTGAGCTTAGCATTCTCAGTCCTTGTGAGAGCACTATTCCCAAGGACAAAATCTTCCAAGGTGTTCTATGCATGCACCTGTGGCAGTGTGGTGGCAGCCACACTGGCTGTGGCACCCCTGAAAAAAGTTCAGGTGGCATCTTGCAATCCCAGAATAGACTTCAGCTACAGGCAGTAGCTGCTGAGCTCAGATAACACACCTTGCTGCCCAAGTCTCAGCTGGGGCTTGGACAGCAACAGCATCACCCTTCTTTTCCCTCGTCATTTCTTTAAAAGTGAGAGTGAATGTTGCAGTATAGTCCTAGCAGGTAGTCACCACATTTGAAATTGGCATGCTTATTTAATACTCTGTATAATTTAGAAACTTGGTTTAATCCATTCAGGGTTGAAAGCCCTCATTTGATCATTATTTTTCCATGCTTTGCATATCATGTTGCTATACAATCTTTTGTGTTCACTGGTGGTTATCTAGCTGGGTTGTAACTCATCCCCTCTGCTGCACTGAGACATAGTGATTCATCAGCAACCCATATCTACTGAGAAAATCAAAGAGATTTAAAATGGCACTTTCAATCTGTCGTAGCAATGGGGGCTATTACACTCTGGTTGCTGGAGAATTTAATGTAGTGCATGTCACTGCAATCAGCTGAGCACATCAGCTGATAAGATTGTGGGTTTCATTCTGAAGAGATGGTGAACTGTCAAATAATGAAGATAAAGTAAGGGAATTATGCCATTCCTGCTATTATGCTCCTTGTCTGTGCCCCATCATGTCTTTCCTTTGCTATTGCATACATCATGTTGTGCTGGTAATGCTCAGCTTCATCAAGAGGGTCTCTGAGATCTTGAAATACTCCTTGCAGGACTGTTCTTGTAGCCCACTGCTGGGTGGGCTGGATTCTTTGCTGTGTGAGGCACAACTGTACTGTCTTGATGCTTGCCTTGAAGCCTAAGGGAAAAGGGCAAAAAAGCTGCTAGAAAAACCTGAAGCAGAAAAGAGTGGGCCCAGATGTACCCGGGTGTCACAGTTCTAATGGTGTCTGTACAAGATGAATGCTTCCTCTCCTAAATTTTTGTTGTATTGACTTTCTTCAGTAATAACTCTTTATTAGGATGTGAGGCATCACATGACTGGTTAGAATTTTAAGCATCACATGACTGGAGCATCTCTTATGAGGAAAGGCTGAGGGTGCTGGGCTTGTTCAGCCTGTAGAAGAGAAGACCGAGGGGATCTTATCAATGCATACAAATATCTCAAGGATGGGGTAAGACTCTTCAGTAGTGTCCAGTGATGACACTAGAAGATCCACCTGAATATGAGTAAAAACTTTACTTTGAGGGTGACAGAGCACTGGAACAGGCTGCCCAAAGAGCTTGTGGGATCTCCTCTGGAGATATTTAAAACCTACCTGGAAGGGATCCTGTGCAACCTGCTGCAGGTGAACCTCTGTAGTAGTTGGGTTGAACTAGATGATCTCCAGAGATCCCTTCCAGCCCCAACCCTTCTGTGATTCTCCCTTTGCCTGTATTTGCTCATGAATTTGGGCTGTGGAATAAAATCAGGGAGCTGCAGTGGAGGTGCTATCAGCGTGAGTTCGCCCTAGGAGGAGCTGTTCAGTGTGGCTCTTTGGGCTCAGCAGTGGAAGGCTTGTGCTCTGCGTGATGCTGGTGAGGCCACGGGCAGTGTTGGCTGCAGCTGGGCACAGAGAACCTGGCAGCTGCCTTTGTCTCTGGAAAGGATGGTGGGGATTTTCACAATGTTCGTGCACAGTGGGTCTGGTGGATGAGCAGGGTTGCCTCCAACCCAGGGGCTGTAACAGGGAGATGCCTTTTCCATGGTCATTAAGGCTGAGCTCTTCAAGTTCAGGCTCTTCCATCTTAGCTGCCTTCAGTTCCTTTGAAAACACCACTTTCCATGTTTGATGGTTACTGACGCTGCCTCTGGATCTAAAATCAGCAACGATTTGATCTAGCAAATAGTTCCCTGGGGGCTGCTTCAGTGGCTTTGCAAGAGTGTGCTTGAACATTGGCACATGACTTGTGTGTGTGCTGCAAACCTGGGACGGTCCTTCTTGAGGCCTTTCAGAGCCTTCTCTCCCCACTGCTTCTCTTGTTCTGTCAGCACTGGAACACAGAAGCTGTTACTGTAATTGGGAATGTGTGTGTGTAGTTGGGCTGTCAGCGAGGAATAGATGTGGGCGAGTGGCTGAGGGAGAATGAATGAGTGATGGAACAGAGGCAAATGCAACAAAAGCTGTGGGTGGAGAGGGAGGGCTTGGAGTCAGCTCACCCACCACTTTAATATGTTCTTTACAATGAGGTATACAAGCAAGAAGAGGATGGAGAGGTCTTTACTCCTCCAGCTGTTGGAATCCAATGTGGTTTTGTCTTGGACATATTTTTGCTTCTATGCTCCCCTTAGGAATGGGAAAAATGCCCTGGTTGACAGTGTTCTTAAAAATGTACTTAAATTTCCTGAATAAATAAACTGTAGCTTCTGTGGTGAGTGCAGGGAGTCTTGCTTAACTTAATGCTCCATGGAAAGCTGCTAGATAAGGAGAGCTTGGCTGTGTGAGACTGAGCAAGCAACTGACTATGGAATTTTCTGATATCCTAAAACCCAAAGTGTTTAGCAAATAGATCAGGTCAGTGAAGCAAAACAGACATGTGGATGTTTCATTACTCTGTTCAGTTTGATGCTATCTGTGACTTATTCATGGGGAGAAAAAAAATGAGTGTTTCCCACCAGTGAGCTGGTTTCTCTGGGCTATGTTGTGGTTTGGCTGTAGCTGCCTTGCAGAAGTTTAAGGAAGAATAAAAAAGGAAACTTCTGTGTGGCTGCAGAAGGGTTGGCTGGTGTGCCATGGGGAAAAAGCTTGTCCTTTTTGGCCTTCTGGGAAGGAAACCAATCAGAAGGGAGACTTAAGAAGTGTGTAGGTGGATATCTATCAGCTTTTCTTCCTCAAGGCATATATAGCAAGCTGAAATGGGAGGGAATCAAGGGAGGAGGGATAGCTAGGCTCAGCTGTTCCTACAGATGCAGTAAGTGCTCGAGAGTGGTTGGGTAGGAGAGAAACAAACATTACTGTGTGACTTCCTTTGAACTAGGGGACTCACACGCTTTCCTGCAGTGCATGACTTGTTCTAGCCCTATCTAATCTCATTTGCTTTGAATTTAGTTTATGTTAATTTGGTATTCTGTGGAAAATGGTGTGATATGTCAAATGCCTTCTGTCAAATGCCTGTTAAAGCAGGTATCTTGTGTTCTTCATTGGGGATTACTCCATAATCCTAGAGTTAATAAATTAACTAAACCAGTCTCCTCCCCATGGTAAAACAGTTTATTTTCATGCTGTTGTTGGTGTTACAGAATATGCACACATTCTTAGACATGCAATTCAAGTCATCTGCTTCCTCAGGAACATCATTACAGTTTTTTCCAATATTTTGTTGAAACATAACGGGGTTGTTTAAATTAGCTTGGAGCAGTGGAGCTTGATACAATAATACAGAAGTTGTTTGAACTTTCCTTTAACTTCAGTTTGACAGTGATCAGAGAGGCTATGCAGGTTAAATTTCTGCTTTTTCTTCAGCAGTGTCATGAACACTCTAAATTATGAGCTTTTACAATCTTAGCTCTTAATCTGGGTTGTTTGGTGCAAGCCAGACCTCTTGCATTCAAAGGTGAATTAGAGAGCAGTCACTCCATGAAATTAAGAATCTTAGGGCTATAATGACCATCAGGCCTGGAAAAATGACTGACAGTCTTGTGGTTGTGGACATGACATTTGGAACAGCCAAATCTCTCCTAAATTATCAGCTGCTCTGTGCTGCAAATGGGAAGCTGCTTTTCCTGACAATTAAACATCAGAAATTTGTCACTGAATTTCAGATTTATTTGGTTAACTCTCATCCTAAGAAGGGACTAATGACAGCTCAGTCCCTGCTCTGGATGAACTGGGAAAGGTAGACCTGGAGGGGATATCTCTGCACAAGTGATGGTTAAACACCACTTTTAGTGCTGGAGTTAGGCTACTTGTCCCACTTCGGAGGAGGAAAGGAGCCCGCTTTGGATCCACAGAATTATTTGTTTACCTTGTTTTGTGAAATAGTAGTGCACCTCACCTTCCCTTCCAAGGCATAATTGTGTTTTACAACACTGGGCTATAGGAAGTAATTCTGTTTCAAGCACCAGCAGAAGTGTAGCTTTCTCAAAGACTGTTTTGGGAAGCTGACCCATGCTCTGGAGAGCTGATTTTGTTAGTATCCTGATCTCAGCTTAATTTAGCAAGCAGTTTGTGTTTTTACTCTGAAATGCCTCCAGTGTGTAGTTTTGTTTATCTTGCAAGGCATACAGTTAGGCACAAATCTGACATCTAATATGTAAAACTGGTAAAAGGAATAAGAACTGTGTTCAGATCACCAGTCAGAAATAGGATGCAAGATCTGGTTAATGACACTTGAGCAAAACAAACAAACCTATACAAATTGAGGAAAAACATACTGTGTGGTAGCAATTGAGTTCAGTGTTCAAGCTCAAGTAACAGGAAATATTAACAAAAAGTATCCAGAAAATAAATAATCCTGCCTGAGAAGTGTTATAGTGTATCTTTTCTTTTTACAGTGTGTTCACATCTAGTAAAGTTCTATTTTAGGTGGGCAGGAGAAAATAAGAAATGATGTGACAATGCTCAAATGGCAATGAAATTATCAGACCAGAGGAATTATGCCACCTCTTTCTTTCTCTTGTTTCTGCAATTACCACAGGTGTCTGATACTGAGAAATAAAAATACTTAAGGCACTTTTCCCACAGGAGTTAGTGTGATTTTAGCCTCCTCTTAGTAAACTAGGGCGAGTCAGGTATGACATAAAGGCAACTTAAAACTCATTCGATGGATTAAGAAGAGAAAGATCCTCTGTAGAACTGAACAGAATTTTCTCACCTGTTTTGGTCTCGTCACTTTTGCTTGCTAGAGCGCTTGTATCACTGTTGGGCCTGATTCACTAAGTGAGATTGAAACTCTTGAACAAGAAGGCAGTGGAAACAGTGGAAGATAAAGTGTGCATTGCAGTTTGTGGGTTGCTCTGTAGTACCTATGTGCCATTTGTGTATTAATATCAGGCCCAAAGTGTGTTAGTGCTTGAAAAAGTGTGATTTTTTTGTTTTTAGATTTTTTTTTTTTTCTTTTTAGTGAGGAAGGTACTTTGGCTCCAAAGGTAATTGCTCAGTAGAGGCAGCATCAGGGACTTAATTTGTTGCTTCCTGTGGTTACAGATTCACTGAATCCACCCTAAAATAGAAGACTAATGTAAGTTCTTGACTGTTTTGTCTGTGATGGAGTTTTTAACTTAAATGAAGGCTTCCCTCTTGCGGTAATGGTGTGATTTACCCCTTGCCTAATCCTTTCCATCTCCTTCGTATCTCTCCATACTTCCTTGTGTGCTGTGAGCCAGAACTAGGACTTGGGAGAACAGCCAATGTGGGCTCTGTTTGGTGGCTGGCAGCTGCTGGCATTTGCTTGTCTAGGATTTTATGTCTAGGTTTTTGTCTAGATTTTGATGTCTAGCCAGATACCAGATTTGGGTAGAGAAGGGCATATAAACCTACTAACATGGTAAATTGAGAGGGATGAGGTTACCTGTCATAATCTGTATGTTCAGTTACTTACTGCTACCTTGTGGTCCCTGACCCTTGTCTTCTGAGTGTGACTGAAATCTGAGTTGTAGGGCCCTGTATATTATGTCCGTGGGATCCTCACCTCCAGACTGAGGCCGTGTGGGTGTTCCTGTAGTGCAATAAACAGCAATGGTGTGTGCCAGCCCATGCCTTGCAGGTAGAACCTTATGGTAACCTCAAAAACTACAACAAAGTTTAGCAAGTCTGCTTGGTAATCTCCGTTTAAGTTTGGGGTCTTTTTCTTTATCTATAAATATCTTTGTATGAAAAAACTTCTGATAACAGCACTTAATCTAGCAGAAGGTATTGCAAGCACCAGAGAAGGTGACTGAGCTACCCAAATCCATGCTAGGAAAAAGTCCTTCAGATAATGGTTAGACCCGTGTGTCTTGCCTTGAAATACACTGGATCCAGAGTTCCTTTCTGAAGTGTTGCTGTAACCCAACCAAGCTTCATAGGTTAGTGCTCTGGGGTGAAATATTTTGGCCTGTCTTCTGCCAGGACTGAAAACACGGGTTCCTAATGAGGCATTTTAGTATTACAATTGATGAACTTTAATGCTGACTGATTAAAAATGCTGCTTTTTGTATTTTTTTTTTTAACTGGGCTAGGTGCATTCTCTGTATAGATAGTAACAGTAAACTTTTTCTGGTGAACATTTTAGTACTGTATGTCACTTACATCTGCAAACAATTGCAGCTCATGTGTGCATTTTTACAGTGTTGGGCAGCCTCAATGGATTCTTCACTTCTGTTGGATCCCTACTGTCTGTGTGTGTGTAGGGTCCTTGCAAAAGTGAGCTGAGAGCTGGGTACTTTATTCCTGTTTTT